>JBBPMF010000214.1:0-42459 GCA_038090175.1 Austroboletus eburneus | reverse complement strand
CGCAATCATGGAAAATCCACCCGATATTCCATGCCTCCCTTCTCTCACCCTATCGCAAAAACCCCGTATATGGGCCGAACTACCCCTCTCCTCCACCTAACCTAATTGACGGTCAGGAGGAATATGAAATCGAGAAGATCATACAATATCATGGACCTCCGTCCTTCCATTCCTTCCTGATCCAATGGAAGGGATACTCCACTGAAGAAGATTCCTGGAAACCTGAAAAGAACCTACAGAACTCCGCCTCCCTCCTCGACAACTATAAATGTTGCCACTCAATTTCCCCTGTCCCCATCCAAATGACACCACTCACAATCATGTCTATCACCCTCTTATTCCCCTCTCCAGCCCCCAGCGATGTTCCCTCCAACATTGCAGAACCTGGTTGGTCCTCAACCCTCCCTGAAGACACCCTCTCTGAAGTCAATGACCCACCAATCCCCGATCCCCCCCCCTCCCTAATCCAACGCCTTCACAACGATGCCGAAGGAATCCCATCTGCCTGGCCCAGCTTCAGCTGGACCCATCCCAAACCCCTCGTCCCCTCCTCCATACTCATTCCCTTGGCCCAACAAATCTCAAACCGCCCCACTCGCCTTCCCCTGACCATCCCATCTGCCGCCCTACTCAATCACCCCATTCCCCTTGACAAAGAGCTTGCCTCCTCCATCACCTCAGAACTTCGAGACTCTAGTCTCGCCATGGCCCTTGATGCCCACATGGAGCCCCACTCCCCCTTTGTGCTCATGTACCGGCTCTTCCTCACCAACTCCCGAATCACTGTCTCCGCTGCCACCCCCACTGCCTCTGCTGCCCAAGCATTGGCAAACCTCCATATCCGTTACCTCCACCAAATCCTAGAACACGACCTCATTCAGCTGATGTACCAGTTGGATATGACCAGCTTCATCATCAACGTCGACCGTTACCTCCAGGAGCTCACTAACACCAGTACCCCCCATGTCTCCACCCCCTCCGCATCCTCTGAACCTCTTACCACCCACGAGGTCACCGTTCTGGAACGTGTTGACGATTACTGAACCAGATGCGACCAGCTCTGGTCCATTTTCCCTGACCACCCTTGCTACCACAAGGCCTGCTACCAATGCCGACGTCTTGGACACCGTTGCCCCCAATGCCCCTTCTATCAATGTCCCACTTGTCACTGCTTATTCCCAGGACACTCCCAGTGGTCTTGCCCCATGCATCCCTACACCCCCCGGACCTTCACGTCCTTCTCTTTGGACTCCTCTACCCAGCAGTCCCCCCACTCCTCGAGGTCCTCCTCCTTATGCCAGGGATGCTCCAACTCTGTAGGACATTGCCCCCCTGTCCACATCCCTTGTCGGATCCTCACCCCTTCTCCTTTCCTGCCAGCAGCAGATGACTATGAATTCTTTGTCAGCGCCAAAGCTGATGACAATGAGACCAGTTCTCATCATGGAGATTATTAGGGTTTTATCATGGTCTTACCCATACGATGGGGGTAATATTACGATTCGTTGGCCCCTTTACCCTTTTCTTCCTCTCACTTACCACTATACACCAAAGGCCTTAGGCCCTGTTGTTCAAGTCCTGCATAGACTCTTTTCTTTTCCTCAACCTTTTTCCTGGTTACCACTTACGTATTTAACATGACTCATCCACAGTCGTATTACAGATACTTTTCCAATGCCGTCGCATTTCTCCATAGTGACTCAGCCTTCTTCATGATTCCATCGCTTTCTACTGCTGACTCACCTTCTTCCCTGACCTACCCTTAACCATTTGACTCGTGTATATAAACCCTTGGTATACCGCTGTAGATCCTTATCCTAGACCTCCTACAATCTACCTTGTACCTTGAATTGTCTTTGGTCCCTCAGTCCTCATCCTACTGTTGAGTGAATGCTCCTTAGAACCCCTTCGATCCACCGCTAGTCCTGCAGTGTCCCCAGAACCCCTGTCAAGGAACATCCTTGCCAGAACCCTTCAATCCTGTCTTCTCGACAGTCCCCTCAGAACCTCCACCAAGAACGCCCCCTTGTTGGACTCCCTTGACTCCTGTCAGCTGTACAGCAACAGTAAGCCCTCTAATCTTTTGTAGGCCACACCCCAACTATGTCGAACATAACAGGTCAGAACAACAGAGGAAACAGAGTACCACTGCTGTGCTGGTCAGTCACATAGCCAGAGCTATGCATCTTACCCTGAGCACTACAGTGATGTGTTAAGTATGGGTCCGTCAGGGACTGGGCAGCAAACTCCAGAGTGTTGGAGTTGGTCGGAGGGGGTAGGGACTTTGACTTCACCTTATGTGATGTGCCCTTGTCCAGTTCCATTGTCCCTATTTTATGAGGGGAGCGGAGCGGAGGTACAGAGTGACCAGAGGTCAGAGAAGAGTCGTCAAGACTCAAGCAAGAGAACTCATTGACAAGCTCAATGATGGAGAAGAGAGCAGAGGACAGAACTAAGTTGATATTCGAACTAAAGAGCTAAGACATATTACAGCGGGTTTATATACAGAGGTCGAAGTCCAAATGTAGTAAAGTCAGGGTCAGAGCAACAGAGGGAACAGAGTACCGCTGCTGTGCCGGTCAGTCACACAGCCAGAGCTGTGCACCTTACCCTGAGCACTGCAGTGATGGAATGGAGACTAACTACAAAGAGAACAAAGGGAAACATAACATAACATACATGAACACAAGAAGTAAAGCAGACATGGAGTAGCAGAGGACATATGGAGCAGAAGAGCAGAGATGATATACACGAAGGAGTGGAGGGGACTTAGCGAGAATTTGGGATATGACATGATGGAATGGAGACTAACTACAAAGAGAACAAAGGGAAACATAACATAACATACATGAGCTCAAGAAGTAAAGTGGACATGGAATAGCGGAGGACATAGGAGCAGAATAACGGAAGTAATGCACATGGAGAAGTGGAGGGGACTTAGCGAGAATTTGGGATATGACAGGATTAACATACCCAGCAAGTGTCCCATTTGAGTGCTTTGCAAGTACTTGAGCTGATTGTCTGCCAATATCCACATCATTGCTGCTACAAGGAGATGCTCCACTGCCTTCAATTGCATCTGGGAGTGACAACTCTTCTGTTTGTGATGCAAGGTAGGTCTGTACTGTGTTGCATGCACCCTGAGTGGCCTTGGAACAGATCAGGACATGTTTGAGTGGTTTATTGTCACGTCTTTCGATTCGGTTTCCAGCACCATTAGGTCCACAGTACTTGCATTCGTAGTAGCGTCGATTAGATTTATTGTCAAGTTTCTCAAGAGGCTTGAAGTGATCCGTGAGGATTTTTGCTGGTGGCCTGCCCGCCGAGCTGGATGACATGTCGAGCAAAGTACAAAAACACTGCCTACTACATTTTGCACTGACATTGCAGTGTTTTTTTCCCTCTCCGACTTATCATACGTCCAAGTCTGTAGTTCCGACATTCTGCCACATTCTGCCAAGTGCGCTCAGCAATTGCCATTGGCAGAATGGCAACGTTCTGCCAACAACACTATCGGCCAACGATGATTAATTGATTGGCCAATGGATATGGATTACAAGACACAATACAACCGAACATTCACTGAGCAGGGATCAGATAGAGCAAACTTATCAATTGCGGCGCGCGTTTCGCCATTTTGCGACGCCATTCATCACGCATAAAACCCTTCGAAACTGAACTGCCGCGCCTCCTTGCCCTCACGCACCCATCCAACGTAGTCCGCCGTCAACAACGCCGCCCTCAAGAAAAGAGATCCATCCAACAGCTCTGCACCCTCCAACTCGGATCCGCTGAAGTATCCCGCGGGGCGCGTCCCATAGAGCGTATCAAAGTGAGCAAAGGCGCGTTGGATCTTGATGAGGTGGTCATTGGGATGGGTTATGGCGGACTGAAAAATGGGCAAGAACGGGTTCGGAATCGGCGTCGTTTCGATCGTGAGCGGCCCTTTTGCTGCAGGTGTCGCAGGCACCGAAGGTCGCACTGAAGTCGTAGTCATGAAAGACTTGATGTTCAAGGCAGGTCGGCCGCGCATGACCCACCACCCAAGAACGGTGAAGAGATATCCACGCAAGAGAAGGACTTGGGCCCGTGGAGAAAGGTAGGCAATGAGCGAAGGGAGGAAGAGACTCGAGGTCACCTGATGCATCCTGCGTGGTGTACAATAAGTTCATCGAAATTTGATGCATAAAGAGAACACTCACAAGAAAAACTCGGCACGAAAACTGTCGGGAGTCAACCCTCCGACTCCATAAAGTAAAGAGCTCAACCAGATAACCTCCTCCATCTTACGTTCCACTTCCCCTGGGTGTTCTAGGTTCACGGTCCACTTATCGGCGTGCTCCATCAGGGTAGGCGTATGCTTCTCCAACGTTTCTGCGTATCGATCGTAGTCCTCAAGAGTCACCGATTTCAATCTGTCATCTTTCAGAATGCGCGCCACGATGTCGAATACATGAACGCCGCCAGTCTTGGACGTAGCACTGGCGACAGGTGAAGCCTGAGTCTCCAAGGCGAGAGACGAAAGACGAGTTGCAATGTGTTCCACACTAGTGGAGCCAGGGGAAAAAAATGAGGGTGGAAAAGATCCCTCGATGCGCTCCTTGTGAACTGCCGTTAAGGCGAGACCTTGGAAGTCTCCTGAGCATACTCATGCCGGCGATAGTAACATCAAATACCTTCCACAAGCATCCCTTTTAAACCGAACTCCACCCCATATCCAATATGGATCATAGGGTGCAAGAGACCGGCATAGAACCGAGCCAGCATTCTAGGCTGAGTTTTCGCATCACTTCCTTCCTGGAAGTTGTATTTATCTAAAAAGACGAATTCTTCAAGAGTGGCCGCAGCACCCTTTTGAGATATTCGCTCAGAAAGGAACGAAACGTAGGCCCGGTAAAATCTTGCGCGCGTGTCTAATTAGGAAATCTAATGCAAGTAGCACAGTTGACTTACTTTTCATCCCCCAAGTGATCAATAAAATTGGCCTCAGTGATGGGCCCAGGGGACTCGAAAGCAGGACGCTGGGTCCTTCTATCACGTTCGTAGTAATCTCTTAAGATTTCTGCGGGTCCACCCAAGGCATGGATGGCAAGTGCGCGATGCGTGATGTGGCTGATCGGCCTTGTGTTATTTCTTTTGTCGGATGAGCGAGTGAAGACACATACTTGTGGAAACCCAGATCGTTGAAGAAAATGTGGTAACGCTCATGATTGTCTTTGAGAACCTCTGGAGAGCTGCAAGTGACTTCAGGTCCGTCCCCGGAAGTCTCTGTGGTGAAAGTTGAGAAGGAGGAAGTCGTGGCGCCGGGAAGAGCGTGTCAAGATCATGGTTCTTTGATTCGTTGGAAGACATGTGTCGATTGTGACCACTGTTCGCGCTCTGCGTATTATATTAAATGTGAATCCTAAGCTCTCACGGTGACATCATATCAGTCGTTCGTGAGCACGTGACCGCTATTTGCAATTGATCGCTCACCAATCCGGAACAAACAGTTGCACATGAATAATCACTTGTACGTCTTTTGTATTGCCGCTGACTGAGCGAAGGAGAAAATGATCACGTGGTTAGCCAGGCTGACAAAACACGAATACAAATTGCCAAGAATCTACCCACCTGCTCTGGTGATCTCGAGGAACTTGCCTTCGATCCAAATAAAACGTTCACTTTGGCACAAGCCATACCTTAGTTCGATAAGCTGACACATGGTTGCAGAGTTAACTGGGTAAGTGCCAAGGATACGCAAATCGGCCAAGATCTGTCCAAGATTTCGATCGGAATAGTATTGTAGTCAAAGTTCCGAGTGTCTAGCCTGCAACCTATAATAAACCTGGCGCCACGTGAGTGGCGTGGGCACGTTACAGGGGAATGCGAGATCACGCCTGGATGGGTCAAGTGGATTGTCGGTGTTACCTTCGGGGACTCCGACGAGGAGCATTCTGCCTGTAGTTCGCGCTCAGCTTCATGAACGACTACTCACTCTTGTTCTTTTCATGTTTACATCCCGAAGCGATAAACCGCGAGTTCGATGCAACGCCTCTGGAGCGATCAACAATGCCAGTAAGCAAATAGGGTGGAGTTTACTTTCCGACTCGTCGGGGCCGCGTCAACGTCGTCATTTATGTGAACAAGGTAATTGGCTAGCTCGGAAAGAAAGCCCTCAGAGGACGATACTGGGAATCTAATGGTAGGGTCGGGAAATGAAGGTATAAGCTTTCCCTGTGAAGCCATGACATCTTCGGCCTATGGCGAAGCCTCGAAGCCTTCAAGGATAGTGGTGCTTCTTTTTGAAAACGACCCAATGTTTTGGGCCCGGATAAGAAACGCACGAACATCTGTACGTCATCAGTTGCTAGAATACTGTAGAGATGCGATAGCTCACCTACCACATCGATGCTAGACAATTCGGGTCAGATGGTCCAGCGTTCTGGTGATAACTATATTATTCGGGCTGTCGAGGCGGTGGCGGTAACGACTGAGCCAGGACGTAATCCATGAGTAACGTAAATTTCAATTTCATGTAGAAAGATCAGTGTGATGAAGGACAGAAGAAGACGTTCAAGCGATGGTGAAAAAGCTTTCGAGTTGTAGATCGCAGTGGTGTTGAAAATATCGAGCGAAGTAAATACCTTTTACTCGTCAATCCATTCGCGACGTTCCGAATCCGAAAAACAAGGTCTGTGGATGGATACGCTGTCGTTGCATTGATTCAGTCACTGAGGAGTGAATCGCTTACGGGAATCCCTTGTTGTTCGCAAACTACACCGTAACCAGTTTTCTCAGAGAAGACGAAATTATGATAGATCTACTCGCCACATTGCTTGGGCGTATAAGAGACCATGCAGGGCTGGCCCCAGATAGGTGTAGCACGGTTGTTGAGAAGGATGAGTCATCGTATAATACTTGCCCACTCACCTACGTGCCAACATGCTTCAAGTTGGGCCACTTCATGTTCCTAGAAAACAAAAGCATCTTGTTACAGGAGTTCGAGGCCGCAGTGGGTAAGAATCGTGAGAAAAAAATTCGTTCCCACCAAGCGAGGACACCTGGAAAGTTCAGTTCCGAGACATTTGGCACCCGGTGACCTTCTGGAAACAAAACCTCCGAACTCTAAGTATAATACGGCTTCGTGCACCGTGGCAGTAGAAGACCTGCACTCGTCCGACATTTCTGGTATTTAGTACAACACTCCCATGTCCGGTCTCAAGGTCGTCTGCTCCGCGCTCGTGCACGCAGATGGTGATGCAATTTAGGCAGGCGTGATACCAGGTAGACACTCGCGGATCGTTGAAACATCTTTCTGCCAGAATCTTCCCGTAAAGAATTTTGCCCATATCGCCTTCTCGTCCAAATTGCAAGGGAGTGGCGAGCAAGATAACACGCTCTCCCTGCCCTGAGATCTGGCAAATCTTCCGCAGGCACACCAAGGAAATGGCACAGCCGGAGGTACGACAGATAGTCGCTGAGATAGACCTGACCAGCAAATAAATTAAGCTGGTCAGTCGACGCACAAGGGGGCGTACAGTCAGATGGTAGAGAAGGGATGATATAGAATTTGAGGTCGTTTCATGCGCTGTGATGTGCGGGGTACACATCAGTGGGATGGTTTGGTGGTAGCCGGTGGTAGCCGAAGGTATCCTACCAGTCAGTACTAAAACCAATTCACAGATGCAGGTTGCATAGTATTTTTGCTATTACACTGAGCATTGCACTACATCTACGGAATAAACCACAGGAGCGTTTCATGTACTGTTTAAGAGCACTTTGTTTTCTCATTCCACCATCTCCTCCGGTGGAGAGCCCTGTTGCTCCTTTTCTTTCCGGACGGCTTGTACGACATCGTCTACGCGCAGTAACATGCGGGCAGCCTAAAGTTCAATATATGAGTTCCCCGAAGGCACAGACGGTAGCTTCACGTACCTCGATCGCCGTCTTGAGTATTTGTATCTAGTTGACATCATTAATACACACGCGAAGAGCGATGCCAATAGCGACTCGGGCGCACCTTGACGCTCGCGCTCTCGTATAATCCATACGACTTCATGTTGACAATCTTGCCCGTCTCCCCGTTCACCCCCCATGACGGCTCTCCGCTTGCGTGCTTCGCCCTGAGTTCAGTCAGCACCCTAATCGCGTTCCCTCCAGCATTTTGCACGAGCGTTCGCGGAATGACCTCCATCGCATCAGCGACGGCTCGGAATGGCCAACCTTCGACACCCGTGACGCTGCGTGCCTTCGCGTGCAAGCCAACACTGATAGCCATCTCGGTCGCACCACCGCCGGGCGCGAGGCGGGGGTCGAAATAGGCGTTGCGTGCCACCGACAGTGCATCTGCAAGATTACGGTCGATTTCGTTGAGAATGTCTTTCGAGGGTCCGCGCAAAAGGATCGTGCACGCCTTAGGGTTCGTGCATGCTGTCAAAAAGGTAAAGTATCTGCGAGGATGGTGAGTCGTGAACAAAATGGTATAGATTTGCGCACCCGTCGCCCATTTTTTCAATGTTAAACAGTCCGCAGTCGGTACCGATGTCAGATTCACGGAGGTCTTCCACGCGGTTGACGATGGTGGCCCCGACGGCGAGCGCGATGCGGTTGTTGTCGGACTTGCGAACACGTCGAATCGCAGAAACATTGGCCCGCTCAAACACGTGCTGGGCCGTGTCTATAACACGCTATGAGATAAAGCGAGAGATATCGAGAAAAGAAGACAGACCTGAAATACCCTTTTCCGTAATGATAAGGTCCGGTTGGAACTCGAGTATGCGCTTGCACTGTGCGATCACTTGTTCCTCCTCGATCTCTTGCGCCCGGGCCCAGTCTGACTCCTTGGAAAACTCCATATTCGTCTGACTTTCACCCTTTTTGTATTCCAACGGACAATCCAATAGGACGATGCGTGGATGTTGTATCCGCCGACGCATGTTGGGATGCGTAATGTCTTTGTTGAGGAGAACGCCGTCTAGCACGCGGGATTCCTCGATCGACCCACCAGGTATCTTTTCCACGCGTGCATACCGCTTGATATCGACCGTCTTGTGCCCATTTTCTTCCGCGGCTACAGTTCTGACGGCTTGAAGCGCCAGACGACACATGAGATCAGACCAACGGGCGACAAACTTGGTTCCGATCGACGTTTTGATGAGCGACAGCATCTCGTCGTCCGACGACGTGTTAATAGGGATCGAAATCCTGTTGATGATCTCGAGTGATTCTTTGAGCGCTTTGTTGTACGCCGAGATGATGACAACGGGGTGGATGCTGCGTTCGAGCTGCCCGAGCGACTGTGCGAGGATTTCTCCAGCTAAAAACATATCAGGGGATTACGGCCTCCTGGAGAACGATGGGAGAAGAGATACCTAGGATGATGACACTTGTCGTACCATCGCCACACTCCTCGTCCTGCGTCCGACTGAGCTCGATCATATTTTTGGCCGCGGGATGTGCAACATCTATCTCGCGCAGGATGGCGTTCCCGTCATTGGTCAACCTGTTCAATCGTCAGAATAGCACAAAAGGACGCGTAGAGACGAGACGGCGCACAAGATACCACCCATGGGATCGAGGATCATCTTGAGCATGGCCTTGGGACCCAGACACGTACGGATCACGTCAGCGATGATCTAATCGAAACAGAAATGCGTCAGAAAATCGATCGCGAGATAGTTTGGCGTTCGACCTTGGCTGCGGTGATGTTGGACGTCTGAGCTTTTCTGCCCGACTGCCTCTCGGGCGCGGTGTCTGGAAAGCGGGTGAACGCGAGAACGATGTGTGTATGTACTGAATGTCTCACTCATGACGAATACTGGTGTTTGACCTGCTTGCATCTTGCTCGAATCTACTCCGTGAAGGCAGTAGATGTGTCTAGCACTCGACGTACGTTCTCTGAGTGACGAATAATCACGTGCGTGTGACTCTGGTCACACGAGTAGACTGCCCGGACAACCCAACACCACACTGCTCTCTGACCAGCACGGCCGCTAGCCAGCCTTCCGCGACCAGTGCGAACACCATTCATCAGCAATAATCAGCCGCGTTGGTGTTGGGGCATCGTGCGGCAGGGGCGATTGTGGCGACGACCTAAGCAAGGTCTATGTCAGTGACCGAAAATCGAGTGTACCGCGGCTCAAACCTAGACGAGCACGTTATTTGGCGTACAAAGACGACGGTCATCGTGAGTAGCTTGCTCTTCGATTGCAGATCTATAGGGTGAGATAATTCAGAATTGTGTACCATCAGGAAATGACTGACGGACCTGCTCAAACGACTGGGCCTGTCTTATTCTCGAAAGCGACGGATCACAGCCACTTGCCACTGTCTTACAGTAGAGTGAGTGAGTGAATTCTGGCGGCACGCTTTGATCTGCTGGTTTCTACTTACTAGTTTGTGCATCCAAGATTGCCTGCAGATCATCGACGACGTCAAGCAGCAAAAATGTGCTCGTGAAGTAGACAAGGCAAACATCTATTTCGTGCGACGCCGGCTTGCAGTGACCAAGGAACTGCTCACCTGGCTGTCATCGTTCATCTCGGGATCTCGCTTTGTTTTCTCTTTTCTGATACATTGGTGTATGGATGTTCACACTTGTACTATGTCAAGAACAACGCCCTGCTCAGTTTCGTCCCAGACTGGTCAAAGCTAGCTCAGACACCTCACGTCGACCAAGCGTTTCTTCTTCACACTCGTACTACGAGATGATAGCTTGTCTACCTAAATTGACTAAGAAGCAAGCACAAGTTGTTCGAGCCACGAGGATGTCGTATCCCATCACCTGAACACAAAGGTACCAGACGATGGATCAGTATGAATCGAATTATAGTCATACTACAAGGCTGTATACGAGCGTACAATGGAGGAGTAGATGGCGTCTATGTATGTCCCTTCATAATAATCGAAAAGAGGAAACAACAAAGAGTAATAGCATGACAAACGACGATGGAAAGAAGGAAAGTACAGAGTCAAACTAGGCTCCAAAATGCACATACAGAATTCGTTGATCAAACGATAGACCCTGCAGTTCCCTCATCGTGTGATGAAGTGCGTATGCTGCACGGCAGACAACCCGACTCGTCTATCATCTTCTCATAAAACTTGGACGTGATCTTGACAGTCTGTCCGTCGTCCACCGCCCACATCGTCCCAATCACCGAACGGAACCCTGCAAACTGCATTGCTGACGCGAGATGGATCATCTCGTCCAGACAGTCTTCGTCTCCGACCGTCGTATGACAAGCGGACAGATATGCAAACTCGGCCTTCTTCAAGTCACAATGAAGGAGACGTTCCACCGTCAGCTTTCCGTCGTAAAGGCCAAAGGCAGACTCGAAAGGTTGTTTCTTGTTCGGTAGACCGTGGCATGCAAGGTGAACCCATTCCGTCTGCTCTAATGCTTCCATCACCTGAGCGATACAAGATTCCGACGCGTGAACACGGCACGACCGTCGACTCGTTCTCCAACCGCCGTAAGTTCCTCAGCTATGGAATGGAGCTCGCTCTCCCCCGCAGCTTTCGCTTGACCGATCGCAACGAAACGTTTCACTTCAACCAGAGAGTTCGATGGCTGACATTGTCTAGCATGAATGAGCGCCGCGAGCGAGGATGTGTAGGATGGGATGTAGTAGTCAGAAAACCTGGGTTGACCCGTCCTATACATACCCGCAGCATGCAAAGGAATGACAGAAAATTCAGAGGTGGGACACCACCAAATACGCGACTGAGGCGGGTGGTTCGCTTTGAGTACGTTGGCGACAGGAGAAACGACCTTCGTCCAGAGATCCCGCATGACAGCTGCAAAATACTTGCCCATGTCGACGATTTTTGTTTGCTTCGTTAATTTATGCAGCTCCGAAGTCATGGTACGGACTTCATCCCTTGATATGTCCAATGGGATGTGAACCAGATCCCGATCAAAGAAGACAACGAATGCGTCGCAACCGTACTTGCTCGCATTCACAATCACAACAGGACCGTAAATGGCAGCTTTCCGCATGTGCGGGAAGAGCGGTGGTCGGAGGAAATGTGAGAAACCGGGCAACCTGCGAATGTCCGATACGACCTTCTGTAGTTCCACATTCATGTGACAAACGTGGTCGTGCTGATTTGCGCTAGATGATTGCAGAGTTTCGCGGATGTTTGATGTGAGCTGCAAGAACCTGGCTCCCAGAATCTTTCCGTCTGGTCCGGATTCTATAATTTCGTCGACAGGGGAACGAAGTCGACCTAGCTGGCTCAGTAATACACCCCGGCCCCGTTCCAAAAGCTCGACAGCTTTCGCAAGCGACTGATTCCGAAGAGCAGCGGAGAAGGCGTCCTGTGCGAGCAACGATGAAAGTTCTTTGATGATGTTCAGATGACGAGATAGTGATGGCAAAGTGGCCAGATGATGGATGAGGAGTCGAAAGTAAGTTTCGTATGCGAGGACTGTCGTGTGATGCTTTAAATCCTCGGCTGCACTTATCCAATTTTTAGCTGCGGACAGATCAGCAGACGACACTGTGTGGGAGATATCTGCAAGCTTGGCGTACGCGTCGAACAATGCCGTATTGTCGCGGGACTGTTGCGAGCGTGTGAAACGAGTGCGAAGATGATCTGCAAGATTTTGCAAGGAGAGTGATCGAAAGGGATGGCCTAGTAGACAAAGCTCGACTGCTTCCTTACTAAGCACGATCGCCTCGTCGAGATCGTCTAGTTTTCCAAGCTGCCGGTATCGCGTTTGGAGACTAATCGAAAGGTTACTCAACGAAAATGAGCAGCCCGGGTACCCTAGTGGACAAAGATCAAATGCTGCTCGGTACAACATAATCACTTCGTCTAGATCATCTATATTTCGAAGCTTTAGGTACCGTGTGTGGAGACCACTCGAAAGATTATTCAATGAAATTGAGTGCTCCAGGTGCCCTGGAGGACAAAGATCGAGTGCTTCGCGGTCCAACACAATCGCCTGATCCAGATCGTCCATTCCACCAAGCTTCTCGTACCGGTATAGCAGACCCATTGCTAGGTTATTCAACGAAGATGAGCGGAGAGGGTGCCCTTGTGGACGAAGGGTGAGTGAGTCCCGATAAAAGGAAATACTCTCATCCAAGTCCTCCATGGCACCAAGCTTCTTATTCCGGTCGCTAAGATAAACACCAAGATTGATTATTCAACGACGTTAACCGGAACTGGTGCCCCAGTGGACAAAACACTAGCGACTCTCGTTCCAGGAAAATAGCTTCATCCAGATCATCTGTTGCCCCAAGTTGGCCATATCGAGTGAAAAAACTTTTCGCAAGATTGGTCAGAGATATACAGCGATCAGGGTGCCCCGTTGGACGAAGGTGTAAGGAAGCACGATCAAGAAGGATTCCCTCCTCGATGTCCCTCATATCACCGAACTGTCTGTACCGGCGCGAGAGATACTGTAAACTGAAAGCCGTGTCAGAGAGCTTGCTCGGAGGGGGTGGCCGGATGAACAAAGTTCCAAAGCTTTACGAGAAAGGACGATCGCCTCGTCGATGACATGGCGTCCGCTCTCCTGCTTAAACTGGTCGCCAAGGGATCGCGCCCGAGAACGCAACCGGTCAACTGATAGATACATCATTCCATGCCGACGAAAAAAGCAACGAGTACTTACTCTCTGAGTCCATATGAGCTCAGTTGACCAGCGAAAAATCGTACGACGGATGGGGAGAGTACTGGGGGACGTGCCAGTAGTAGCAGCGCAAGAGTGCAAAGGCAGAGTAGACGGGAGCGTGGAGACCCCTCACGTGCCTCCTGCGGAGTTGATGGACAAACGTCCACATCGAAAGCGTGGCATGGCCGGCCAGAGGCTGGAAGCCCACAATGAGGTGGGTACACTCGGCAGCAGAACGTGATGAACCTATGGATTGAGAGCGGAAAAAGGCTATCTGATACAGGATGCGGTTCCCTATTTATATGTAGATCCGGGCTAAAGTCATCCGTGCTGTTTCCCAGAGTACCGACCCATATTTTTGGGCCAGTCTATCCTTGACGATGTCAACGGCGCTCTTGAGACCACCATTACAACGCGAATTATGCGCGGTATGCCAGACAACGCAACCTTTGCTTTTCGGAGAGTGATATCCGTCGCCAGGAGGACGCGAAGGGCTCGTGCTAGCGATGCTAGCAAGCTTGGAGAAGGGGGACGCCGGGACGGTGAGGGGCCGAATTAAACTAACCAAGGCATGAGCCAGGGAAGCGAGCGGGGCGTGGCCGAAGCAGAGTGGGTTCGAGCTCCTGCATTTCGACTCTCACGAGTACTTACAACATTAAGAGAGCAAGCCTTGCGACAAACTACTACGCCGCGGTTCCAGGCGGCCCGGTGATCTGGAAAACAAGTAGCTCAGATATCGAATCAGAAGGCGAGGACGACGAATCATAATCATAATTCGGTCCAACCTCGGGAGCTCGCATACCCCCTCGTTCGAAACATTCGGAGATGACATCTCGGGTATAGAAATGCTACAACGAGAATGGGGCATTCGTCTCGAAGACTAGAAATCTACGTTTCGCGATTTCTTGCATGGGACTTCAGGTATTGGGGACCTAAAAATGGTGAATTGCTCTTTCATGCTTGAATCGCATTTTCGCTCATGACGACCATACAGCGCGAACGGAGAACAGGATCCGTACTCCCATCAGGCTCGAAAGAAAATCACGACTTGACATGAGAGGTTAAAATACAAAAATACAAGACTGAGTGCCAAGTGGGGGACCCCAGGGAATGAAATGGATACAGGTTCGCCACTCCATATTATTGCTCAGGGCTCAGGTGTAAAATCCTTCGAGACTAAACGGCCTTGCCTCCTTACCCTCGCGCACCCACCCAACGTAATTTGCCGTCAACAAGGCAGCCCTCAAGAAGAAAGACCCGTCCAACAACTCTGCGCCCTCCAACTCTGTTCCCTCAAAGTAGCCTGCTGGGCGCGTCCCATACAGCGTGTCAAAGTGGGCAAAGGTCCGCTGAATCTTGACGACATGATCCTCGGGGTGCGTAATAGCCGATTGCAGGATTGGCAAGAATGGATTCGGTGTCGAGGTTGTTTCAGTGGTGAGCGGTCTGCCTGATGCGGGTGTCGTAGGCACCGAAGGTTGTACCGACGTTGTGGTCATAAAAGACTTGACGTTCAGGGCGGGTTGGCCGGATATGATCCACCAGGTGAGAGCTGTAAGAAGGTATCCACGCAAAAGGAGGACTTGGGCTCGTGGAGAGAGGTACGCAATAAGCGAAGGGAGGAAGAGGCTCGAGGTTACTAGATGCATCCTAGCCAACACGAACATCAGCTTGTAATCGTCAGGACGTCAAAGGAATGTCACACACAGGAAAAAATGGGATCGGAATCCGCTTCGTGTTAATCCTCCAACTCCATAAAGCAAGGAGCTTAACCAGACGACTTCTTCCATCTTACGCTCCACTTCCCCTGGTCGATCTATGTCTATGGTCCACTTCTCCGCATACTCTTTAATGATAGGCTTGTACTGGTTGAGTACCTCTGCGTATCGACCCATGTAGTCTGTGAAAACCATGTGGTCAAACCTATCGTCTTTCAGCATACGTGCCACGATGTCGAATACGTGCACTCCGTCAGTAATAGACACATTAGCAGCACCGGCAATAAGCGAGGGCTCCAGAACGAGAGACGGAGGAAGGGTTGAGGTGCGATCTGCACTATAGACAGATGTAAAAAAGGAAGGAGTAAAAGGTCCTCCATCAATCGGATTATGCATGGCTGCTAGTGCGAGGCCTTAGAAGCTTAAGTGAGCATCGTCATACCCGAAAAGATAAATAAATGAAACTGAGTACGTACCTTCCACAAGCATCCCTTTCAAACCAAACTCGGCTCCATGACCAACGTGGATCAAAGCATGCAAGAGGGAAGCATAGAATCGAGTGAACATTACAGGTTGGGCGTTGGCGTCTCTTCCATCCCGGAAGTTGTATTTCTCTGAAAAGATAAATTCTTCGAGAGTGGCTCCCGCACCCTTTTCAGAGACCTGCTTAGAAAAGAACGAAACATAGGCCTGGTAGAAACTTGTGCTTGACTTCAACGAAATGATCTGAAGGACGAAACACGACTACAAACTTTTCGTTGCCCAAATGCTCGACGAAATTGTCCTCAGTGATAGGCTCAGGAGAGTCGAATGCAGGCCGTTGTCTTTCACTATCACGATTGTAGTATTCCCTGACAGTGGCCGCGGATCCGCCCAAGGCATATATTGCCAGTGCGCGGTGCGTGATGTGACTGAATACACGTCCGCGTTATTTCCAAGGTCAAGAAAGAAGAGTGTGAAGACACGTACTTGTGGAAACCCATATTATTGAGGAATATATGATAGCGCTGGTGATTGTCTTTGAGAACGTCCTGGACAGTCGCAAGTGACTCTGCGTTCGCTCCCGGTAGTCGCTGAGGCGCGAGCCGTGAAGGAGGAAGGGATGGTGCAGGGAAGAATTCGTCGAGGTTCTCGAGCATTATTCGATTGATCGACATGCTGAATGATAAGTTGGTGGATGTCCCAGAGATGGCGTTGAGCGTACTTATTGCTTGTAATATGTGGCTGCGGACTGACATCGAACAGGTCAGTTACTAATATCGTTTAGCGTACGCTGCCGTTCCAGTGACATCACTGATCTGACGTTCAGGACTCAGGCCGCGTCTGCGCGTCCGAGAATATCGCATGCCCCCTGGCAGGTCAACCAAAATAGTAAGAATCGCACACCAATGCAGAAATAAGAAAGTCCCACATGAATAATCACTTCGAAACGAGGTTGACAAACCCATGTCACGTGTGCGCAGCCTTTGTCCGCGAGAAGACATTATCTTACCATCTCATTTCTCATCTTCGAGATTTGAAGTATGGACATGGGTATGCGAACCTATCAACACCGATTGTTGAAAATTTCTCACCATCCATTGCTTCCGATGAGTGCCCATACCTCAGTATGCTGCTCAATTTCCAGAGGCTACAGACCAAGTTGTGACCCGTTTTACATACTAGTTCTCCGACTAGACCATGCTCCAAGGACAACATTTTCTTACATATGTCGGGAGCCAACTCCGACCAAACGGAAGGATGTGCTCGACGAGTTTTTTGATCAGATGCAATGCTGTGCCATCTTTGTACCTACTTAGCCAATAAATCTTGTAGCTTGCCAAAACTCTTACATGAATCCCAAGGGGAATGTTAGAGTTGCTCCTAGTAATCTATTGTGAGTGCACATCCCACCTTTACTGTATCTGGATGAGAATGTGTCCCTACTTTTGAAGAATTGATACAGAACATATCCTCCTGTGTCCAAGTTTTCTCCCCTCCATTGTTATCATTGTCTTCATCTGGCATACCTGACACTCATGCATTTTGCTGAGTTTTAGGTTGCTGTTGTTGTCATCCTTGCTCATGCACTGACCACATCTTCCACACAGAGTACATTTGTGCAGTACTTTTCTACTGCAAGTGTCATACTCAAACACACCTACATATTTTATGTCAGTCATTTAGGTGTACTGAGGCTTGTAACCATGCATCATGCACCTCAGAAGGGAGAAGCAATTAGATAATTTCAATTTGGTTGGGATTGGGACTGGGACTTGTTAAGTGGGTTTGTCAAACTAGGAAACAGGAACTACATTGTTCTTGAATGACCTTCTGAGTGAGAACATTGAGATTCTGTTCTGTTCAAATTGTTACATGATTCTTCTGATCTTCAATTGACTTACACTTGCTGTATCATTTGATTTTCACAGCACTGTTGTCTTCTAATGTGATAAAAGACAAGTATACTTTATGTGAGCAAGATAGTAAGATATTCTAATGATTCCAAAAACTCCTGCCATAATCAAGAAATAGCTCATCACCTGCCTTGACCCTTTTGTCTAAAAAACAGATTATTTTGATATTTATATCACTACACATATGAGATTTAAACTCACTTGTAAAAAAGCCAATTTGATGATCTCCAGTGACAACCATATCTTTTCATCTGTATATCAGTATGGTAATATTGTACATAGAAAATATTTGACTTACTTCTTGCTTCCACATTGGCTTTCTTCTCTTCTGTGTGATTTAAATACCTTGTTGCATTGCCAAGATAGGCTGCATCAAACAAGGGCAAATCAGTGTCATTGTCTTCTTGTGGAACCTCAAACATATAGTTTCTAGCTGTATGCTTGTGGATATCTCTTTAAAAGGTGTTGGTGAAAATAGTCAATAAACACAAAAAAGAAATATACTGGAATTGTGCAGCAAGCTTTTCAGTTATTATATAACCAACATAGCCTATTGAGTATTATATTATATTCAATATGAAAAAAATTGTCATAAAAATACTCACTTCCAAGAAATGTGTTTGATGGCATATTCTGACATGCAAAGGCTCCCAAGCCATATGCTCCACATTTTATTTCAACTGTCTGTTGGAAAGTAAATTGAGATCAACTTAATCAAGATTGGCTTTTGTATACCTTGCTGGCTAAGGATTGCATCTTGCTATTAGAGCATGGTGTACCACTTTTGTGACCTAAGTATCATGTAATTGATATTGAGGCATTTTTAGCAACACTCCACTTACCTCTATAACATTTACATGAGTCTCACTCTATTATTATAATTTCCTCACTTACCTGGCATCACAACTGAGACAAATACCTGGAATGCATTCCCTGCTCTCTTTTGCACAAGTACAAGTTCTGGGCCCACATTTTCCCTCCCTACAATTGCAACCCAGCCATTGTCTTTCACCTAAACAAATGAGCACATACAATCAATAGTAAACTCAAGTGATGCTTACATTTCACACCACATCTACACATCAGTGAGCAATGCTGCATTTTTGTATGACAGCTGCAGTTGTTACCTGTGCATGGGCCAGGATGTGCACAAGCAGATGGTCTAAAAGTATGTTAATAAAGTTGCCATGAGAAATACTGCAATCAAGAATAAAACCTACATCTCATATAAAATTGAGTTTGCATCCACTGTACTTCTGTTTTAAATCAGCTTGAAAACAAATTGAAAAATATTTACCAAATCTGGGTTTTCTTCTGGCTCTCTTTGGTTCTTCATGAGGAATAATCTCATAATAATCTGGAAATATTTGTAATCTTTGTGCAAAGACCTGTAGGATTCCAGCTTATCCATATTACAACTACAAACATGTTTGAAAACAACTAACCTGATTGCATGGTTTAAGGCATAATACTGCTAGTTGACATGGAAACAGATCTGGTGCAAGTGAAAGGATAGTTTTTAATGTGTCTGTAAACCCTGTGAAATCTTCTCTGTCAGGAGGTAAAGATTCCTATTTTTATAATTCAAAAAGTCTTGACAACTTAAAGGCTATAGATAGAATACTCACCACATATTGGTCAAAATCCTGAATATTCCTGAAGCAATCCATACCGCATGGAACACCTTCAGACAAGATCATATCTCGTCCAGTCAGCTGAGGCTTTCTAAAAGGAATGTAGGCACTGGTATGTTTCTGGCCTATCAAGTTTCTATATATTAGAAGAGAAAAGCAAATATCAAAGCATCAGCTTTACCGTGTGTTTGACACAATGAATGTAAACAGTTCAGGCTAGGACAGAACATCCTCAGACTGGATGTCAAACGTTGTTGCAAGTCTTCTTGTTTGGGTGTGTGGATCGGAAGATGTTTTTCTTGGAAATCATCAATGTCACGGGCGACAAAGGCACCTGGCCAATAAAGTTCATCTCTAATAGCCGTACCGTGAGGTATCTTCGAATCATGTCCAAAAAGCAACTCACCTCTGAGACGCTTCCCATAACAGTCCGGTATTGTTTGAACAACGGAGTTTTTTGAATATACGCATGCGGCTGATATCATCCAGGTCGATATCATGGATGAAATGTAATCGTTTGATCGTTTCCATCCGAATCATTTCCGCTACAGAATTCAGAAATCCCTCATAGTTTGAACCGCGTCACAGATTCGGAAAAAAAAAAGAAGCCATCTCACCGTCAGGATCGAACGGAGTTTCCCATTCCAAACAGTCAAACATGGCTTGGTACTTCTTGACCAGAAATTTGTCGTCGTCCGCGTAAGGAACGAAAGGCAGCGTGTATTCGTAACGGGTGTCCATGCAGATGCTTCTCGACGCCGGCGTACATGACTCGTATTCAGGGTGCGGTTCGTACGCCTCCAAGGTGAAGACGGGCAACTCCAGCTCGGCCGTCGTCGTCGTCAGCTTAGCCTGCCCGCCCCTGGGACGTTCAGCAACCGGAGCGAAACGGGTAACGCTCATCGTCACGGTGTCCGAACTGTCGTCGTCCATCACTCCGTCAGTCGTGAGCCTTTCCTTCCCTTTCCACCTCGACGCGCCGACGAGCGCATCTCTGTCGACGAGTCGGGCGAACGTCGCTTTGGCGACGTCCGCGACCTCGCGCTTGGATCCGAGGAACGACTGGGTGACCGTCTGGAGGATCTGTGCGCTATAGCCTGATTCCCAGTCGTAAAACTCGGTCCAGACGTCTTTGTAGACGCGGACGCCGATTTCCTTGAGTTGGGTAAGCGATCGGGAGGAGTCATGCCCGATGGTCTCGGGGCCTAGATCAGGAAGGGTTGCCGCTGTTGACGTGGGCGTCAGCGAGGTGGGCGACTCGGGTTCGGTACGATCGATGTACTCGAAGGGGTTCATTGCGACGGGAGGAATGTGGAGGCTGTCGGACATGGTAGGTGAGGCGGCAATGCCACTGGCGAAGTGCGTGGAGAGACGAACGTTACTCACCTAGAATACGCAGCCAACTTTTTTTTACGAGGGATGCTTTCAAACGTTGCAGAGAGGGCTCGCTGTGGTGGAAAGAATGAGAATGCAGAGCTGCACGGCGAGTGGAAACAAGCCGTCGAATGATGGTAAGTAAGGTAGATGCCACCGACGGAGTAGATGGTCACCTGTCTCGAATCAGAGGATGCGGCAAATTACTAACTACTATCTGTTTCCGCAGGGAATACTTTCAAACGTTGTGCAAAGAAAGTTTTTTTTTTCTGCGGCAGAAAACCTGGCAGAGCTACGCAGCGAGTAGGAAATGACCTGCTGTTCAGCGTCAAGTCGGGATGGAGTGGCGTGAAGAAAGCGTTACTTGCCTAGAGGACGCGGTGGCGTCAAAGAAGCGGGTTGCTGTAGCGCACCGTGACACGCTCGACATGTACATGCACCTCGATCGATATGATCAATCGATCGGACTCCGCCCATAATCGGCGCGGAAGCAATCTCGTCTAGGCCCAGTGAGGTACTTACAGACTACATGGCCCGTTCACGCTGTAGCCTAGCACTGTTCGCTTCTTCCCTCGACCTTGCATCTCGAACGACCACATGCCCACCCCGCTTCCCAAACTGACTGTCCCTCATCACCCTCACCCGCTGAATGCCCGCGCACACGTCCTGCTCCGTCGGTGCCTTCTCCTCGCCCACCCACTCCCGAATCCATGCGCGCAACGCTCCGTATTCGGTTCTCGGCAGCGTCTCGCAGTCGTTCTCTTCCGCTTGCGCGTCCGACGCTCCTACGCTCGAACGCCCCGGCTCCGAACCCGCCCCGCCCCAACCGATTCCGCCCGTCCACCCGTCCTCAAACACCGGCCCCCGCAACCCGACCTCCATCCAAAACACGAGCGCGATCGCGAGCGTCTCTGTCTTGGGTATCACACCCAGCGCCCGCATCCACACGAGCACTTCGGGAATCTCGCCTGCACGGGACGACAGCCCGAGAAGGGAAACGTACGCAGCGAACGTGCTCTCCGAGGGTATTACCGTAGGGAGTGGCGGACCCAAACGTTCGTCCCCGTCGTCAGGTCGCGCCGTCGTGGGTCGCTCCGTACCGAGGTGTGTCGGATGAGGTGGCAGAAAGCGGTTCGGTCGGCCCGCGAAGACGCGCGCCAATTCTTGTAGGACGCTCTCGCCACCTCTGGACCGCACGCTTGTCACTCCGCCTCCAAAACGTTCGGCTGCACCTCGTAAAGCGGGCCAGTTTCCGAAAATCATTCCCCTGAATACGGATCTTGCAACGTCCGTCGAGCGGTGCTTTGCCCAAATGCCCACGACAGGCGGAGGAGTGGGTGTCTGGAGGAGAACACGAAGGTTGGCAGCAAGCGTTTCGCGAGATGATGTGAAAGCAGCCTCTATGCCGGCCTGCCCACTTCCCTCGGGGTCGTAATCAGAAGTCGAGGTATCTTCACGGTCCCAATTTTCTGATAGCTCTGTAGCCTTGTTCGGGGTCATGGTCGGCGCTATGGGTCCGCCTTCCTTTCGGAAGAGTCTGTTGTCAGCCATGTACCAACTCATAGCCCCCTTCAAGCTCTCCCCGTCCATCTGTGAAGCTTGTATCGCAGCCTTGATCAGTACGCGAAGCATCAGGTTGGTGGGGGGAACAAAATACAAGGATGTCAGATGCGTCCAGATGTAAAAGATCGCGTCTGGACGGCGGATACGAAGGAGTGCGGTGAAGAGGGTATGGATCGGGTGGACTTTAAGGTAAGAGGAAGGTGAGGATGGAGTGAAGTCGGATCTAGGGGATATGCTGTGCCTCGGAGAGGCAGAGGTAGCGCCGACCGAACCAAAAGGTGGAGGTATAGCTTCTTCAATATCTCTCTTAACGGCCTCTTCCAGTAAATACAAGGCTTCCTCGGTGCGTCCGCTTTGAGTGAGCACGCCGATACCCACACAAAGGGCCTTTCTATCAATCCTCATCTCATTTTCTTCGTCACCATTGTCTCGCGCACTGACCACCTCCCCAACAAACTCGTCCCATAACCTTTGCGCGTCTTCCAGAGCGTTCCTCCACAATAGGCCTTGTATGACCACGGTATAAGTAGCCCTAGTCGGTTTGTACGTTATTGTTCCATCCTTTGTCGCCCTGAAAAGCTCGAGCAAGGACTGGGAAGAGAGAGAGCGGTCATGAGATCCAGCATAGAGAGCTGTGGTCCAATCATATATGTCAATGGTTGACTTTTTGGCAACATATCGGGAGGGGGACGAAGAGGTGGGTCGGCAAGATTTGCTAATATCGAGCTTGAGCAGGTGGTGGAAGTATCGGAAAGCAGACTGACGGTCGTCGCGCATGGAGCGGAGGTAGTATGTATTGGCTTTGTGGGCTGTCCCTTGGATGTGGATCGCGTCCTCAGTGGTATAGGGTGGGGCAACGCCACTTTCTAGACACTGTTCCCGGATGATCTGCAGGTAATGCGCGCTCGACTGTACTCTGCCCGAAGACGCGTATGCTCTCAACCATGCTTCCGATTTTTGCTGTTCGCGGGCCTGCCCGGGAGGAGAGGTACGATGGCGGTGAAAGTAGTCCAACAATTGAGGGGAGCGAAAGTTGTCCCTGATTAAAATTCTTTCGGTGTCTGGCCAAGGTTCCAAGTCTCTGTTCTCCATCTCCCTCAGAATGTCAATAGCGACATCGACGGCGACCCGAGATCTGTCGAAGAGAGAAACGGCTTGAAGGAGCATGTTGAAGTAAAACGATCCGTGTTTGTGCAGGTGGAAAGGTAGGCCGATGATGTGTGATGTCAGAGGACGGAGGAGAGAGACGAGCGAGAAGTAGGCAAGAGAGTGGACTGTGAGGATGCACAAGGGCAGAGCGTGAGGCGAGGGGTTTGTCAGAGGGAGTGTCAGGTCATACAAGACCGACTGAGCGTCGGAGGGGGACTTGATTTTGTGAGAGGCGAGGGCGAGAACGACCCAAGATGGGGTATGGACATGCTCTGCACGCAGAAGATGAAGAGCGCGTTCAAAGGAGGGCGAGTACACGACGGGAGACCAGCGTGTCCACTCGTCGGAAGGTATTCCACAGCGCCGCAAGACGTGTTGAAGGAGCGGTGGATGCTGGTCAGCGTGACGGAGAAGGGGAACGAGCTTCCATATGGGTTCGTTCGTGACTCTATAGGCGAATTTCGAAAACCCGAGCGTGCGCTGCTGAAGCGGTGCGACGGTAAGCAGCGACGAGAACTGTCTGATGCCGGTCTGCATAAACTGCAGTAGAGTAGTCAAGATGGTAGTCAAATAAGCGACCTGTCGCGTCGATTCCGGGACGCCACAACAACAACACGAGCAAGCAAAGACGGAGCATTCATGCTCCGCTGTTTTTCGTTCACTTGCTCTTCAATTCACTCCCTTCACCTTCCCCAGCGACCCCCGGACGGAAACAAAAAAAAAACCATTCGCAAGCAAAAATCCTGGACATGCCGCGCATCCTGTTCGTCAGCGGTTTCCATCCATCCACACGCGCCCGCGACCTTGCATACGAATTCGAGCGGTGCGTTTTACTGGTAAATTTGGCTTGGAAAATTTTCATCTCCTCTTTTTACCCGATAGCTATGGCCCTCTCGTGCGATGCGACGTCCCAGCTCCACGCAATCCACACGCCAGCTCAAACCCGTAAGTATCTCCCCGAATTTCCTTGAACCCCATGCCCTATCCAGTCGATGCGTGCGCTCCACGAACGAGGCCGTCGCAATGCTTTCGTCGTCACAACTCGAAACGAACGCGAGCGAGACCTGACCTCGAGAATCTGTCTTCGTCGATACCAATCCTCTCGTCGTCGTCGTTCGTTGCCCTCCCGTTCACGATGCATGCGAGTTGCGCGGAGGAAAAAACGTGTCTTCGGCTACGAATTCCGTTTCCCGATTTACCGCTCTTTCGAATCTTACAAACCGTCTTCGAACAATCGCTCAACCTCGCGTCTCGTAGCTATGCCTTCGTCGAGTTCCGCAGTCAACGCGATGCCGAAGACGCTTACTACGACATGTAAGCTCCCCCTCGTCGCTTCAATCCACTCGCTTATTCTCGTCCCAAAGGCACGGGAGATATTTCGAAGGTTCTCGTTTGGGCATTCAGGTCAGCTTCTTGCCTTGATCACCTCTGCCATTACTCACCCCGCCGCTTCAGTGGGCTAAAAATCCTCCCTCTTCAGTCTGGCGCTACGATAGGCGTTCTCCCCCTCCTCATCGTTCTGGACGCGACCGTTCTCGCAGCCCTCGTCGCCGTGTCGACCCACGTGACGATCGCGATTATCGTAGCAACGGCGTCGACAGAGACAGGGACTTCGCCGACAGGGATCGAGATTCGAGAGATAAAAGACGACGCAGCAGGTCCCCTGACAGGAGACGGAGCCCTTCGCCTGCCGATAGGAGGAGGGGTGAGGATAGAGACCGGGCGAGGACTCCTCCCATTGAGGACGTCAAAAAAGATGCTGATGATCGAGAGAGAGAGAGAGCTCCCGCTCAGACCCCTCCCTACGATCACTGATCTTTGGACAGCTCCAGTATCCCGTGTCGTTGGTTAGTATTTGAGCTATCGTCCGCTTGAGACTTGAAGCCCGATGTTAGCTTTTCTTGCGACTCTCGTTACTGTTTTTTTTTTTTTTTTGCACGAGCGTTCATGTCGTGTAGTACATACCTTGCCTGAATGCAGAACTCTTTTTTAATCGTGCGACGGCAACACAGCACGGCAAAGTCGGAACTGCAATTTTGTCTCGTACTACCACCTCATGCAGCCCACACAACGAGTACCAACCATCGACGACCTCAAGGTATGAAAATTTGCCGAACATGTCCCACCCAAACGTTGATGGTCGATCACTAGGTCAAGTTGTGCTACATTTGTCGGGAGGAAGAGCGGTATGACGGTACATCATTCGTGGCCCATCACATGCCCTATCACCTAGTAATACTTCGCCAGCGCCAGGGACGTCTGCCCGGGCATGGTCACATCCATGTACCTGCACGCTCATAGCCCACGAATCCTGTCTCCTCCGCTGGATTCAGTCTTCCCAGTCCACACGTGCGCGTGCTTCTAACGCCCTCAAATGTCCCCAGTGCGGCACCGCGTACGAACTGACGAGCTCGAATCCATGGGCGCTCCGCTGGCTCAACATGGGAAACAAGGGGCTGTCCATCATCGGGAGAGTCATCAGCGTGGGTAGCCTGACTGTCGTCGTCGTCAGTCTTGGCACTGGTGCGCGATCCAGCCCGATCTTTGAGTGGTACTCATATCCCCGTTTTCTCTCGCGCAGGGCTCTACATACTAAGCACTGCGTACGGAGCGTATGCTGTCCGCGAATTCCTCGGGTCAGAGTGAGTGATACTTTGAACGTGTCTGAGGACGTCTCCGTGACACTCGACCAGGATGTTTGACATCCTCCTGACGGATGACCCATCCAACTGGCCCTGGCATAGCTTCATCAACCTCCCTCTCATTCCTCTTGCTCTCATCTATTCTCGACTCCCTCTCAAATCCAACGTTACCCCACTTGTTCCGTTATTGCTTGCATGGCCAACGAGTGCGCCAGTCGTCGGAGATCAGCTGAATAGGATCAACACTCCGTCAGCTTCAGTCACTTCGCCAACCGGACAGTCGAGAAAAGACTTGTTCCCTGTCCTTCCACACTGGCCACCACCCCCTTTCATCCTCGGCCTGTTCATCTTCCCGGTCGTTCGGGAGGGTTACAAACGGCTGTTTTCACAGTTCTCAAAATGGGTGCTCAGTTCGACTTCTGGATTCGGAGAACACGGTCAAGGGCAACGAGAACGCGACATGCACCGGGCATTGATCGGCGCCGTAGCCGAGGAGGAGCCATTTTTGAGGATTCGGTTGAATGCGCACATCGATGAAGAAGACGACCCAGCCCCTCCAGGCGCTCTTCCAGAAGGACGCGCAAATCGCGGCCCCAGGCAGGCTGGCAATGGAAACAACAATGGAAACAATGGCGGCGGCGACGGCGATCAGGACGATGACAATGCAGGTGACGTGGCAGCCGCAGCCGAGAACACGATTCGCGTCTCGGGCACGTCGCTCGGCCGGTTGATCGGCGGGGCCTTGATCATCCCTCGCATATCCTCTCTGATGGGTTCGTTGCTGCTCTGGCTCTCCAAGCATTCGGCCTTGCTACGCAGGTTCCTCGCGGTGCGGCCGTCGTTGCAGACGGCCGCGAGCCGCGTCGGGCCGCTTGGGTTAACGACGGGGACAGGCGTGCCGCTCGGTACAGGCTTTGGAGGGATATTAGGACCGCGTGCGGTGTTTTGGGGCAAGACGCTTGGAGAGATGGGGTTGCTGAAGAAGCTTGGGATGGCGGGTATGTTGGGTCTGAGCGTCGCTTGGCGGGGAACGTATGCGTGGGCCGAGTGCGATCCCGTTTGGTACGTCGGTCTATTCGTATCGGATTCCGGTAGGTCGTGACGCGAACCATAGGTGGCGAAACTCGCTGGGACTGGGCTTGTTCACTGTCGTAAGTCTCCGCTCGCCGGCTTCTCGGAACGCGTGTTTTTTTTTCCCTCTCAGTGCTGACCGAACGTGCGTTAGGCCAAGGACTGCTTGCACCTCCTCCATCTCTACCTTACCAAGCGGGAGCTGGAGAGTCGAAGGATAAAGAGTCGGTCGTTCGAAGGCGTGGACCTTCGGGAGCTCGATCTCATTCATCCAGAGGCGCATGTGTGAGGGGGAGGCTCGAGGTCGTCTTGGAAAAAAAAAGAAAGGAAGGGTTTGTGGAGGAAACGGATGGAAAGTGGAGTGTAGTCACGCACCTCGTTGTAAGTAGCATACGTTGCAGGACAGATGTGAGAGGAATACGGTACATGGACCCATGAGGGCACGGTGTTAGAACGGCCGCTCCGATCGGATCTGTAGGTAGTCTCGACGCTCTCCTGCTAAAAAAGCGTAGTAGAGAGGGGGGGATATACTAACAATGGTCGAACTAAACACCGAAATGGACGTAGAAAGTTCGTCGAATCAATCAAAGGCTAAACCCTGAAACTCCCTCATCGTGGTGCAGCGCGTAGTACTGTAAGCAATGTGGCTTACCTAGGTCCCATAACTAGTTACATATACCGTCGGCAGTACTGAATGCTAGCCATTCAGTATTCTGCCTTTTGCATCACAAAAATTGGAGAAGCATGATATGCCATTGTATTTATTGGCAATGGAATATCGGGCATTGGACAGTCATTATATTACCCGATAATCAACGGCTAAGCGTGCGGTGGGCTGGTCGCTTACAAGTACGCCGCACGGGTGTGATCTGGCCGATCGACCCGACTCGAATATCTTTCTCATAGTATTTCAGTCACCGCACTCCCCTGCGTACAGAACTTAACGACAACACCTGTGCAAAAAAAAAAAAAAACTCGGACGCCGTGCGACCAACACGTCAACGCTGCCCATTGAATAACATTAATTTAATGTCTCCCTGAAACATTTAGATTCATCAACGACACGGAACGCTTTAAAGCGTCGCACGGTAACCACCCTCCGCCGAAAACTTCAGAACCTAAACCTCCCGACAGATAACCGGGCTCCGCACAAATAGCGACGAGATCGAGCACCCCGGTATAAACTTATCAAGAATCGCTACCCTACTAGAAGCCGCGCCCGCGCGCATAGTCACAAACCGTCTTTCCCCTCTCTCCTGCCTTCCGAGGTCAATGCATGATATATTACACACCAAACGGTCTCTCAACGTACAACAGCTACACCAAAGCGCGAGGACAATAAACGCGGAAAAACGAAACACGACAAAAACAGAGCCTTCGTTGGTACAGCCAACCATAGTATGCATGAACAAATGGCCAAATTTCTACCATCACCTTCCAGCCTTACCTTGCCTTTTAGCCCAGAAGGCCTTCGCCATCAGAAAATACAGTTGAGTTGTATCCATTTGTACCCAATTCATCATAACGTGTAATGCGCAGGTGCTGGCTTGGAGGGATCGTCTTCTCTTCGAGACCGTGCGGTGCCCCTCCGTGCAAGACACCTACTCGCTTCATGGCAAGCAACTATAGGATCTCAGTACATATAATCGATTCACTGCCCGGGTCAACACGTACGTTGTGCGCAGCATTGCTGTGGTCGTACACTCCACCAAAGAACGCAGCGGTAGCGTCTTTACCGGTGTACGTCGTCAGTAAGTTCCGACCACCTGGATGTTCATCAAGGAAATCCGATACGTCGTGGATAATACCTGCAACACAAATCAAAGACCGTGTCTCGGCCTGGCTTTGGTCTATGCACTGCTCATCAATAGATACACACACGATTCATATACTGATCGCTCACAACTCTCCCAATTAACCACCTGAAGGTGCCTGTTGTCCGATGGCCAAGAAATTTTCTCCTGGGTACCACGCAAGCGTCTCAGCTGCATGGTCAACTGCCCCTTGCGAACCTCGTTGTCCGGGAATGTCTATGAGCCTGGTCAATACACAGCTTTCAGATGAAGAATAAGTGTACCTTCAGTTGCGAAGCGAGTCCAACTTGTTGGCAGACCCAGATAAACCATTTGGTGGGGTCGTAT
This sequence comes from Austroboletus eburneus, assembly GCA_038090175.1. NCBI lineage: Eukaryota > Fungi > Basidiomycota > Agaricomycetes > Boletales > Boletaceae > Austroboletus > Austroboletus eburneus. The sequence goes on along the minus strand of JBBPMF010000214.1, from coordinate 13,162 downwards.
TGGTACCACTTGATCGCATTCCGGTAGTCCACGGGGAATTGGTGGTGGAAGTTGTGGTATCCCTCCCCAAAACTGACGAGAGCAGTGAAAAAATGATCACGAGGTGTATGCTTATCATCGAAAGGTGCGTCTCCGAAATAGTGAGCAAGAGAGTTGATACAAAACGTAGACTAGAAACGCATGAGCGAACGAACATCGACCCATTGCAAACACTTACGTGTTGGACATAGACCGCTCTTATCAAAGCAGCATATACGAAACCGCCCTTCCAGTCGCCCCATCCAAGGCCGGCGACGACTGTCGGGAAGATGGCAGCCATGAGAAAGGCTAGTTCGGAGATATGACGATGCTGCCAGTTGACAACATCGTTCTTGGAAAGGTCGCTCATGTCCACAGGACCAGGATTACGCCGAGGCTTCAAAATCATCCAGCCAATGTGGGACCAGAGGAGACCCTTGTGGGCGCTGTAAGGGTCGAGATCGGTATCGACATACCGATGGTGAGCACGGTGACCACGCGTCCACCACTTGATGGAACGCTGGAGTGCGCCGGCGCCGAGAAGAGCAAGAGCGTATTGTAGCGATTTAGACGCATTGTATGAGCGATGAGCCCAAAGACGATGGTATCCAGCCATTATGCCTGAGTGTCAATGTTAACAGCGTCCCCGAATAAAAATTATAAAATAGTAAAAGACACGAACCTATACCGGTCATATAATAGTATATGACTGCCCAAATAGCCGTTTCCCATCTGAGGGGAGTGTAGCACGCGCTAATGAATCCCAAAATGGGAGTCGAACCAAGAAAAATGACGTTAAACCAGTTGAGGTTGTCCAAGAGGTTGTCCCAGGTGATTGGTGGTAGTTCCTTTTCGTGCTTTAGCGTATAAGACACGTAGTTATCCGGAATGTCTGGGCCATTGACAGACTGATTTGGGTCGACGGTATTACGAACTGCGTCATCCTGGGGTGCTACTGACGCCATGTCCGGAAAGTGAAGTTGGAGCACGAGAACAGAGGGCGGTATTTTATTCGAAAAATCTTTGGGGTTGCCTCCGTCTGAGGGCAGTACATTGTGAACTCTCAAGTTTTAACATCTTACATCCGAAGATAAGTCTGCCATGCCGTTATTTAGATGCTAAACGTCATTCCGATAAAACGTTTTCGAAAACTTTTTTACTCCGACATGAATGCCTTTTCTTCTTTTTCTTTTTCTTCCGCATTTATTGCCCGCTGGGGCGTTGCCCCACGGTAGACATCACAGTCGCTTCTGATGTAAATATCGGTACTACGTATAGAGTATGTAATACATGAAACATTGACCGCGAAAGGCAGGATGGATAAGGAAAATGACGGTTTGTGACCACGCGCGTTGCCGCGAATCTTACTGAGGTCGGTGTTTTCTTTGTGTGAGTGATCCTGAAGGGCACGTTCATGGCCGATGTGGTGCATGCGTTTATGAAGCGGGATGTTTCTGGGAGACGCTTTGGATCGTTGAGCAGCGTTGGCATATCGGTTGTTGCTCGGTGCCCGAGGCTGTGAGTGCGATAAACTGGACATGACAGAATGCCCTCCTTGACTTCGTTCCCGCTGCCCCAACATGGGGATGAAGAAGCAGCGGAAGAAGAGGAGAATGTCTTTGGCATTGCTACTATCGTCGTAACTGGAGCCGAGGTACTAGCGCGAGAGTTTTAAAATGATACACAACTCCTTTCTTGTAGTAACACCCCGTGGAAGATACGATAACCAAAATAATAGAGCTTTCATCATTACGATGGGCTTCGATATGGGCAATTCGGATACATCCTGATCTCGGGGTTTCTACAGCCTGTCACACGACCGCTCGGTGACCCGTGACCTAGTCGGCGGACATCAGTGGGTGCTGCTGGCGCTCTCGGTCTGGTACTATTGTTCTGATGCCTGGAGGTGGGTGCTGCCAAATTCAATGATTCTCGACATGAATCCGTGTGAGTGCTTATAAGCTCGATAGCGATGTCTTGCTGAGCCTCCCCGATGATCGATGATCCACCACGACAACGATGAGCACATGAAATTATGTATCGACGCTCCTGTCGCCTCAATAATGACGTGCACATGACGAGACGGGAATAACAGCGTCGCCGCCGGTGCGTGCGTGAGGTAGATACTTTAAGTTCCCTTGGATTGTCATCACCTTCGGGTCGATCACCTCAGGCAATACTACAAGTACTCACTACAACGGCAGGATATTGCGTTCCCTGCTTCTTCACGTCGGCGCTCAAGCATTCAAATCCAGAGTCACACGTTACGATAAATAACATCAGTTACATTACCTTGCTTTCCTTCGTAACTTTCCTTGAAGTTATCCCACATATTTTTTGAGAATTTCAGAAATTCTGAATCTAATTCAAGGTACGTTCACTTGACACTCGTTCTTCGTCTCTCCAACAAGCTAACTTAATAATAACTTTCCTCAGGGACCATACCCTTAAACGAATGGCCTGACAGTAGCGACATGCAAACAGCGAGTTTGAGGTGATGAAAGATATACATAGATTTATCCCCCTTCTTGCGTATGTGTACAAACGCGCCCTTCCAGATGCGCTTGTAGAAATGCACCAGGTTGAGTGCCCACGGCAAGCATAGAGTGCTCAAATTTAAACGCCAAGTTCTCCCCCCCGAAAATTCCTCGTGACGACATTCAGTGTCACGGGCCCATGATCGCGTCGGTTGACAGGATTGAGGTTATTGGTGTCGTTGAATTCCTGCCTAACATCTCGCGCTGTAACGTAAGGTAATGTGTATGCGTCGTACCTAGCAGTACAGTGTGGGTCCGGAGATGCACAGAGGACCTTGCTATGGGGATTAAGCATATAGTTTGCTATTACTTAGCGAAGATTGTGTCGTCCAGATTTCATCGGGCCAAGGATGCGACGGTCCAGCGGGCGACCCTGACGATGTCTCGCAGCCTCCCCACTGATCGGGAAAAGAGGAATGCCAGAGACATCATTGGTGGGGTGCCAATGTGCAGCGTTTCAGAACCGACCAAGGCGAGAAAAGCGAAAATGGATTCGCCGTCCGTACATCCCACTACCGGCGTGCGTGCACATATTACCCACGCCAGAAATGTACTTGTCATGTAGAGTTGATCGACATGCATGACTCTGCATCTGACTCAGTGATTGCCATCGAATGCAGACTCTCCGAGTGACTCAGAGAACACACGCTCGTCGGTGGGGCCTGTCAAGGACATGCAAAAATAAGCCAGAAACAAACCCACAAACCTATGCATGATCAAAACCACACATGTGAAAAGCCAATCATCATGCAGAGTTATATTAAGCATGATGATGCAAAGTTGGACGCCGCACTGGGGGCCGTCGGTGCCTTTGGAGGCCGTCGTAATGCCACCGGACACATGTATTGGGCCACCTCCTTCTTTGGCCTTAGGGATCAAAACAGGCGAGTTCCACTCGTCTTCACGATGAATAACCCGACGGATGATGGTACATCATATGATGGCCGGACTGCCAGACGACGGAGGGTTTATTTCTTGCGGCTGTCGCAGAAGCGCGGTCGAGACTCGTGAACGACGGTGTGCCCTACGTCAACGAAGCGACCGTCGCCGATTTACGTCATCCTCGCTCCTTTGGTACGTTTTTACAGCTGGCAAGCTGGGGAGGGATACGCTTTTCTGCACGACAGTCAGTAGGTATATGCACTTTCGTACCATCAAGACCAGGGACGTCATGTGGTAATTCAGTGGTATCCGTCCATGATGAAGGCAATTTCGACCACTTGGGGTATATTGTTCGATGGGATTGATCTAGTGGTCGAGGTCGTCGGTGCGTCCTGCACTGCGGGTGGGCAAGTTCAACAAGCGATCCATACACAGTTGGTCGCCGAAAAGCTAGCGCCTCTCACCTGTTTCGACTGTCTTCAGTGTCTTTGTGGGCACATATTATTCCTGTTCCATTTTTCCAGTCGAGAGAGAATGATGATCTTAAAAATGACAGCGGCACGGTGAGGACTAGGCTAAATCACGTGTTACTCTTCGAAGTACATAGCACCAAACAACTGGGCAATGTCTCGCGCAAAGACCTGGTTCGCTGCTACAGACTCGCGACGACGACGACGAGGGCGTCACACTCGACCGTATTCTCCATGGTCAGAATACTATAGGAAAAACATGCAAGTCTTTTGTTTCTCCTAAATCCGGCCAGATCAACCAAACACAGCAAGCGTGTTTTTATTTTCTCGAGAATACTCGACCTTAGGTAAGACTCTAGATGAGTTACTAGTCTCCACCAGCCGACGCGACCCCACCCGCATCCATGCATCATTATGCGGCTGGAGCAGCCCCGTTTATCGTTTGAGGATATCTCGACTGCAATCTATAGCAGGCGCGCGGGAACCGATGCGACATTCACTTCTCAGTAGTAGTGACCTTTTGAGACTTGGGAAACGACATCAGACGTGTAACAGGTCCTGGCATGTCTAAGTCGATCACCTGCGCAACAATATACATCCTTTAATCATCCTTTATCCCCCTTGTCCCTCGTACGGAGTCACGCACAGGCCCACCGATCCTGTCAATTCGACGTGTTTTTTTTCCCGAACCACGCAGTCGTTTTTGGCTTCACACCCTTGCCAATACGTTTTGCCACCCGGATCATATCTGCAAAACGTCTGAAATGAAACTAGCGGAAGCAGAAATTTAGCGGATTACGCACGCTTACGGCTTGATTGGTGGAGATGGGGCGTCGAGGTTCGTGCGTCGGCTCACACAGGTGATAAGATCATCCAGTTGGCAGATAAAACGATCGTGCTTATCATGACACAACGTGTGACAAGAGCGTTTCAAAAATATCAACATAAGAAACTACATAGTAAATACTAAAGGAAACCATGAAACTATGACTCGTGTAAAACATGTAACGTCTCTTCGTCAGTGAAATTATTAACATCGTAGCGTGAATAGCCTCCAATGGCCATACACGTTTCGCTGCACACGACAATACCAGATATTATGTAAAGACCGGTACTAGATCTACACCGAGCACGATCAGGCACGGTCAAGTGGTATTGTCCCCTTGCGATTCACACGCTCCGCCTGATGGAAGCTTACTCTATCGTAAAGAGCTCCTCCCGATGGTAGACTGGGAGAAGCTCTTTACGACAGAGTTATTTGTGGACATTGTCGTCGATATGCATTTTCTTCACGACTTACTGTATAGCTACATTGATTGATGAGAAGGGTTGTACTACTTGCAAAGCCGCATATGTGGCGAGAGTCGTATGTTGATACAGGATTAGGCAGGTCACAGGTGGCTGGCTGACTGATCTACAACATTGTATGATGGGAAAGGGGAGATTATTACATCGTCCGCAGTCCGCACAAATCACAAACGATTAGTACATCGTATCAATTATGATCTCTGGTGAATCAAAGTGACGCGAACTATACGTGAAACATATGCAAATGCAGCATACACCCTTACTGAATATGGCAACAAAAAAGGTTGGTTTTTGCAGTTTTTGCCTCGCTAAGGCCCTTCAGATCGGACCGGCATACCGAGTATTTCAATTGCTTGGGCCATAATTAGGTGCTCACTTCATATCTGCATATTTAATTCGTAGGTTCATGTTCGCTAGTTGCCTTTTTCTGCGATTTCACGACCCAGTAAAGTTCTTTACTGATACATGAAAACCTTCACCGTTCACGACGACTCGGATCATCCCGACGATAAGCACTCGATGGGCCGCCGTGTGGACGTCTCCCCGAGGAAGAGAAGGAACGAAGAAGCAGTTTGGCAAAAGGCAACTTGAGCGGTGAGCACCGAACCACACTGCAAAGATACGCCACTGTCAAACTGTCAAAGCTCTTGTTCACGATTCACGAAGAGCCTGAAGCAGAAACGTGTCATGAAATGTCAGAAAAAGGAGTCGAAGATGGGGTCAGGCGTCGACGACAACCGTCAACGGACTTGAGATCTCTTGCGATGGGGAGTAGGGTCAAACACGAATAACATGGGTGGGAAATAGTGTGCAACCACCACAATGCCCCCCCCTTCCATCCCACCTCTTGTTCTTCCCTCGTCCCACACGTTCCTCTTGCATTACATCCTTCACAGTACCGACGAAGACGACGATAAGGATCGGCCAACACCATGGCAATTCTGTGCTTCTTGGCAGTTGCCCATGTCGAAGTCGCCCAGGCTACCCGTTCATCCTTGCCTCTGACCTTTCTGCCTTTTCGTTTCACTGTTACATCGGGCGGAGAAATGTATCCATGGACAAAGGCCTATGATATGCACGATCATCTATAAAGAATTTCGCAAGGTGCTGTCCAGACTCCAGATCCCACTCGATAAAGAGCGACGCGCGGTTTGGAGCCATTGTAACCTGTCAAACGTACTAGCAAGAATTGAAGTGACATGTCTCGTGGAACTTTTTCACATTTCAGGCCACTACATAGGTAGTCTCGACACCTTCCGTAAAAAGCATGGAAGGGGGCATATTAACAATAGTCAAACTAAACACCGAAATGGACAAAGTGATAAAGTGCGAGTGATCGAAAAGAGGAAGCAGCAAAGAGGAATAGCACGACAAATGACGATGGAAAGAAGGAAAGTACAGAGTCAAACTAGGCTCCAAAATGCACATACAGAATTCGTTGATCAAACAATAGACCCTGCAGCTCCCTCATCGTGTGATGGAGCGCGTACGCAGCACGGGTATGGTCCAGACGACCCGACTCGTCTATCATCTTGTCGTAAAATTTGGACGTAATCTTGACAGTCTGTCCATCGTCCACCGCCCACATCGTCCCAATCACCGAACGGAACCCTGCAAATTGCATTACTGACGCGAGATGGATCATCTCATCCAAACAGTCTTCATCTCCGACCGTCGTATGACAAGCGGACAGTTATGCAAACTCTGCATTCTTCAAGTCGCAACGAAGGAGACGTTCCACCGTCAGCTTTCCATCGTAAAGGCCAAAGGCAGACTCGAAAGGTTGTTTCTTGTTCGGTAGACCATGACATGTAATGTGTAGGATGAGATGTAGTAGTCAGAAAATCTGGGTTGACCCGTCCTATACATGCCCGCAGCGTGTAAAGGAAGGACACCACCAGATACGTGACTGAAGCTGATGGTTCATTTTGAGCACGTCAGCGACAGGATAAACGACCTTCTTCCAGAGATCCCACATGACAGCTGCAAAATACTTGCCCATGTCGATAATTTTTGTCTGCTTCGTCAACCTATGCAGCTCCGAAGTCATGCCAGGGACTTCATCCCTTGATATGTGTAACGGGATGTGAACCGGACCCTGATTAAAGAAGACGACAAGTGCGCCGCAGCCATATGTGCTCGCATTCACAATCACGACAGGACCATGAATGGCAGCTTTCCGCAGGTGCTGGAAAAGCGGTGGTAGGAGGAAATGTGAGAAATAGGGCAACCTGCGAATGTCCAATACGATCCTCTGTAGTTCCACATTTAAGTGACAAACGTGGTCGTGCTGATTTGTACCGGATGATTGCAGAATTTCGTGGATGTTTGATGTGAGCTGCAAGAACCTGGCTCCCAAAATCTTTCCGTCTGGTCCGGATTCTATAATTTCGTCGACAGGGAAACGAAGTCGACCTAGCTGGCTCAGAAATACACCCCGGCCTCGTTCCAGAATCTCCACAGATTTCGTAAGCAACTGGTTCCGAACAGCAGCGGAAAAGGCGTCTTGTGCGAGCGACGATGAAAGTTCTTTGACGATGCTCAGATGACCAGATAGTGATGGCAAAGCCGCCAGATGATGGATGAGAAGTCGAAAATAAGTTTCGTATGCGAGGACCGTCGTGGGATGCTTGAAATCCTCGCGCGGCTACACTTATCCAATCTTTAGCCGCGGACAGATCAACAAATGACACCGTGTGGGAGATATCTGCAAGCTTGGTGTGCACGTCGAACAATGCGGTGATGTCGCGGGAATGTTGTGAGCGTGTGAAACGTGTGCGAAGTTGAATTGCAAGATTTTTCAAGGACGGTGATCGGAAGGGATGGCCTGGCGGACAAAGCTCGACCGCTTCCTTACTTAGCACCATTACTTCGTCAGGATCGTCTGTTTTTCCAAGCTTCCAGTATCGCGCGTGGAGACTAATCGAAAGGTTATTCAACGAAACTGAGCGGACAAGCCAGGCAGCTTGCGGATCTTCGATACGACAGTGACGACACTCTGTAGTTGAACATTAAAGGGATACAGCATGTACTGTCTACCGTGGGACTACGCCCAGCGGACAACGAGGGGAAAAAAACATTTACATAAGGGACAAACGTGGTGCCGGTCGGCACCATTCGTCGATCCCGAGTCTCTACATTGCGCCGCACTACTTGTCAAGCAAATGCTATTCCTTGGATGCTATCCAAGGTGAAATCCCGGGTGACAAGACAGACAGAGACTCTTTTCTACTGATCAAATTCCAACAATCAACCTCAATTGAGGATCGTTTCCCTTTACAACAGACCAAGTCAATCATTTACGCACATTTTCCCGCTGTTTGCTGATCATGAAATCAAATGGCTCATAGGCCACTGCAATGTTCACATAGGTGCCTTTCATGTCGCCTTCGTGCCCGCGGGAACATTGACGAGTTGACGACCGCCTGTTTGTGTTAAAAGCTTCATGAGCATGACGACGTTAACTCGCATATTGCCTCTCAGCGGAGAGTAACAGAGCCCCAGGTTAAACTGCGGCGTTCACAGTCAACGGGTAGGTAGACTTCAGTCAGTCCTGAAACACCCGGTACGAAGAGCACGTTCAAAATTGGAAGGAGAAACAGTTTTAGACAAGCCAGCACAACTGAGGCGCTCACGTTTCATAACTAGCTGTGCAATAACCCTGCATCTTCGCTGGCAGCCATCGCTAGCTGAAGAAAAGACAAAAAAAACTCGGGATACTCATCTGAACTGCGCTGAAAACGATCAACAACCGGGACGTGCTTCCGAATCTCTTTTCAGTTACCACCAGACGAGCGACGACAAGAGTGCCGCACTGAAGAGGTTTAATTACTTGAAGACTGAACCCTCGCTCAGCGGGACGCTCCCGAAGCCAAGCGGAAATCATCACCTCAATTCCCAACCGTGGGCATCTGTGATCCAAACGAGGGCGTTGTGAACAATATCAGTCATGGATGACTTGAAGTCAGACAGGTTTTGGCGGACGTCGGCTAGGGTGTTCTGAAACCTGCGTTGCTCCGAAGGGTCAGGGCAGGGGTTGGGAGACATTACTTACTTAACCCTTGTGCTGGCTATGCTGGCAAACGTGTGTTTGCGGCTTCGCTGGGAGGTACGGTCACATCGACTCGATGACGAGGCTAGGTAGAGACGAATAAACCGGGAAGTGAATGGAATTGTTTGTACTTCAAATGACTTCAAGTTCGCTCCTGGGAGTCTCTGGTGCGAGTTGAGAAGGAGGAAAGGACGGTGCAGGGAAAAGGTCTTCCAACGGAAACGACACGACATGCACGGCTTTGCTCAGCCTCTTATATGCTCTGGAAATGCGTATGGATCTGACGCTAACCGTCGCAAGTAGGCTCTATTTCGCCGATATACCGGTAATGAAAGCGTTCAATTCTGTCGGAGCGTGACATAAATTTGATTTCTCCTCACAAGGTATTTTCCTTCATAGTCTACTAGCAAAACTTACCCGAGCCAAAGTTACCTCTGGAACCTTCGTTTGGCCTAGTTATGAAAAAACACTCTTGGCCCCCAGGTCCTCTAATCAAAGACCACGAAAAACACACGAAGGGAATGTTACGCGGTTACGTTATTAGCCAATGGTACTGATTAGTATTTTATGAAGATCAGGAGTATAATGTCAGAGACCGAAGGCCATGCAAAATCTATAAAGCATGGCTGTCACTGTCACCATGTCCATCATAGGTGGATGTATCTAATGACCATATATCGTGAGTACAATAATTCGACGAGGAAAAGGAACCTTACAATTGTCCCCGCACCAGCGTTCCGGAGAAAATGCAGCTCACCGTATACATCCCCAATTTGAAACCGGGTGGGCCTTGTGGGATGGAAGAAGGCAACCACATTTCCTATGGGATCCTCTAACTGTGGTAAACAGTTGTATATACGATTCACAGAGGCATTTCGCTTATAACATACCAAGATGTCAGATGAAGTGGAGGACGGCCGCCAACGATATTGGACACCGTCGGGTGCATTAAAGGTCCGAGAGCCCTAAATACTGTGAGTATCGCATCCGTGGCATCACGAGCCTAAACAGACCGAGAGATGAGAACGAGCCTGAGGTCGGACGAGATCTGACATTGCAATCACGTTCTGCCACGTTCGTCGTGATGAATATGCATTTATTTTGCCCTATCCTCACTCTCACCTTCCCGATAACTGCTCTGCCGAGACCACTGTTGGAAGCCCATTCGAGCATTGCGACACGATCTTCTCTATTAGCGCGCACCGTCCGCCAGAGAGTGGTAGTGCTTTTCCCATTGTTTATGTCTACTACTGTCTATGTCAAGTTGTCAGGAACTTCGCAGGTAGAAAAGTATGGAGAGCACTGAACCGAAAAACGATAGAGGACACCCCACGAATTAAATAGTTGACTTTCACGGGGATCCTGGTTCGTCCAGCACAAAACATCATTGGTAGGTGGCATGATTGCATGCCGAAGTATTTGAGTAGTTTCTTCATCGACAGAAATAGTCCTTTTTCTTTCCAAGCGCACAATGTCTACAAGAAACATAAAAGACTGTCTCGATAACAAATAACGATTCCCATGCCTTTCAGAACAACTACACGATAATTTTGAGAGAGCGCGGTCTCTAGTAAGGTTTCCTGTTGAAGTTCTTCGACTGTAAGCAAGCCCTGGGACATCATGAACAAACCCTGGAAACTGATCTCAAGTTGAAGACTTACTTCTTCAAGGATCGAAATCCAATGATTGTCGTGGGCAATCGCAATGTTCGCGGAAGGTTCCTGTAACGACAGATTCGTGTTTAGATCCTACTGTGTCACGGAACTTACGATGTACTCACCTTCTGAAGCAAATAATGATTGATAGCGTCTAAGGGATGAAAAACCTACTTGGTCTGTCAGAGACACAAACCATCACCGTACACAATACGAAACGAAGCTCTTACGAGATGGGCATCCGGTATTCGTTTGACTTCAACGGACATGACATCATACGCATCTTCAAGTTGTGAGACATCGCTTTGTGAACCTTGTTCAGTCGGAGTACTGTTACCACGTGTGGCTGCTTGTCCATGGGTGGCTTCGTTTGTCATCCTCAAACGCCTTATTGACCTCCAAACAGTACCGGACGGCGAACTGAAACGAATGGATGGGGTATCTGCCTCCACAGCAACTCGTCGTGCGCCTGGTAAAAGTCTTTTCCGTAGCATGATTTTGAACCCACGAATGAATACTGCCTGATTTGGAATTCCATTATCGATGAGTGGCCCACCCCGCCAGTCCAAGGTGCGCGTGGTGTCGCAACTGTACGCTTGCGAAGCACCCTCTGCATACTTGAACAGTACCCTGTAGCGTTCATTTTCTGTGATATTTTCGAATGCGGAAACCAACCAACAGCGCGTTTTGTGGAATCCGGTAATCAAGTATAGGGAGTCAGGCCCAATAAGTCGATGACGACGGTTCACAGCGTAGTTGTACCATTCCAACCCGTGTTTCTCTGCTTGTTGCAAGAAGAGATCCTCGTTCAGTAGATCATATCGTTCAGCACCCTTTGGAAGGACGAGCAGTGCGCCTTCAGCGGATGACAAGAAAAATCCATAACTTCGTGTGGTGGACCGATCTCTGAAGAATGATATAGATACATAGTCAGAAAGTTGCCTCGTGCATTTTGGTGACGAGATTATGCACCTTTGCGAAACACCAGTGGAAGGCTCAGGACTTACGGAGGGAGATGAAATGACTCGGCCAGGATTCTCCGCGTCTGGAATGGTCCTGATGTCTAATTCACCTGGGTCAACATTGGCAAAACCGTCAGGAACACCACGACGGTGAAACGGATGGTTTTCGGGTAGGCATAAGTTGAAAAAGACATCAAAACCGCCGTCATTGGTGACGACACCGACATCTCCAATTCTGAGACCATCTGGGCGCTTGGCCAAAAGTTCGATGCTTGGTTCAGGCGTCCATAGTGGGTACCCACAGAGAGACGACAACAAAAGTCTGGCGTATACATCCTGGGGAGATCTAGGCCTGGGAGGCCCACTGAGACTAGTACTGGCAGTGGTTGAGATCATGATGTGTTGCAGGTGGCCCTGCGGGTGTCGGCTTTTGGACCATTCCTTAAAGAGGTTGCATGACAGCGAAGGCAGGAACAACACAACGGCGCGTCTATAATCTCACGACGTGATGTCTTCAGGTTCAATGTTGTCATGGCGAGAGCCCTCCGAGTCAGCACGTCCCCACTCTTGTGATCACATGTACCGACTACAAGTGATTCTGCGTTCCCCGGCAGTTGCCCATGTCGGAGTCACCCCCACCTGTTCACCCTTGCCTCTGGCCTTATTGCCTTATTGCCCTCACCTACCAGACCGTTACGCCGTCCTGCCCCCACCTGCTGTCGAGAGCAAAAATGAAATGACAGCAATGGTAATGACAACGGGACCTCGACCAACCTCGACAACAACGAAGGCACGATCAACAAAACGGCCTGCCCAACACCGCGAGGTCAACAACAGGAGGCACCCGTTTATCCTTATGCCCACAGCCTCGACAACGACAACGATAACAAGGGTGGGGAAGTACCATCCACGTCTTCACGTACCCACGAGCACGGGCTACCAGTAAACAACCACTTGCTGTCTGTTAGAGTCCGTACAGACCTGAAAATCTGTCCTGAATTTACTTCGCACCTTGTTGACATACACGACGAAAATGGAGCTTTTGATGGTACACTGTACAGCCAATCATAGTTTGTACGAACAAACGGTCAAATTGCATCTAAAATTCTACAACCACCTTCCAGTCCCTAAGCCCATTACCCCAGAAGACTCTCGCCATCAGAGGATACAGCTGAGTTGTATCCATTTGTACCCAATTCATCATAACGTGCAATGCGCAGCTGCTGACTTGGAGGGATCATCTTCTCTTCCACACCATGCGGTGCCCCTCCATGCAAGA
>JBBPMF010000213.1:0-42676 GCA_038090175.1 Austroboletus eburneus | reverse complement strand
TCAAATCCAGAGACAGGAGGTAGTCCCAAGATGAGGTCAACAGAAATCTGTTGAAAGGGGCAAGACGCAGACAAGTTTAGGGGCATCAAAGGGGGGGATGTAGGATGGGTGTTTACTTTATTGGCTTGACAAGTAGCACAACTTGTGATGAATCATCACAGAAATGTGGACATTCCAGGCCACCAGAAGTCTTTTTCAAGAGCTGCTAATGTTCGGAAGTGACCCATGTGTCCACTTGTTGAGAAGTAGTATAGATCATGGACCAGTTTTTGGCAGGTAGGTTCCAGAATAAAGAGATGTCCCTGGAAATGAAGTTCTTGATCTACAAAGGTCCAGTTGGACAACTTTGTTCTAGAAAGTGGGGGGAGTGTTGTTATACATTTTCTCAAGTGTGATGAAAACAAACAGGTCAGAGGGAGCAGACCTTGCAATTTTGTCCATTAAAGCGAGGTCAATCTGTTTACAGAATAGGTTGTCTGGAAGAAGAACCACCTCAGCGTTGTCTGATTCTGTGGATAGGTCATCTTTTCTTAAGAGGGCATTGGCAGGGCCCATGTGTGTTCCTGGTACATGTGTGAATGCAAGATCAAAGTCTTGCAGGAACATTTGCCACTGAGCATGGTGTCAAGATAGTCGATGGAGAGCTTAGAAATAAGTAAGGTTTTTGTGATCTGTGAGTATTTGGACCACATGTCTAGCTCCAAGTAGGTGGTGTCTCCAGTCTTCAAGAGCATGAATAACTGCCAGTAGTTCTCTGTCATATATATTATAGTTGCATTCTGCGCTTGATAGAGTGGCAGATCGGTATGCACATGGGTGGAGGTCGCCATTGGAGTCTTTCTGCATGAGGACTTCTCCTGTGGCTAGGAGCAAAGCATCTGTCATTACAAAGTATGGGTGTTCCAGATCTAATTGTTTTAATACTGGGTAGGTGGAGAATACTAATTTCATGTCTTTAAAGGCATGTTGTTCTTTCTCTGTCCAAGTCCAGAGTTTGTTCTTCCGAGTAAGTTCATTAAGTGAGGCAACTCTTTGAGCAAAGTTTGGAATGAATCTTCGGTAGAAGTTGCAGAATTCTAAGAAGGATCTCACTGCTTTGACTGAGGTGGAGGGGTTCCATTCTTCTATGGCTTGGAGTTTGGTTGTATCCATTGTGAGTTCTCCTGGTTGGATGGTTAGGCCAAGGTAGTTCATGGTTTGCAAGTCAAAGGTACATTTCTGGAGTTTGCATCTTAGTCCTAGACTTCTAAGTCATTCTAGAACTTTGATAGTGAAATGACTCAATAAAGAGGGAGTTTAAAGAGTAGAGTAAATGGTCACTTTTGACCCTTAGAGCAGTAAGCTTGTGAGGAAATCTTCAAGACTTCAAAGCTGGGGACTCCAGCCTTGAAGCCCTGGGATTTATATACTATTCTACTGTATGTACATGTTTGTGTAAATACCATAAAGAGACATCATACCATGATAAGGAAAAAATACATGATTGGTTGATAAGAATGCATGAGTCATAAAGAAGTAAAGAAGCATGCCTCGTGTGATGTACATGCTGGACATGAGGTGTGATGTCATTATGACATCATAGATAAGAGATAAGGGTCTAGCCCTTAAGCATGTGACCAGTCATGTGACTTGTGTTTTTAGACTGCTGGTGTAAGCAGTCACATGATAAGTTAGATTGGAAAACATCTAAGTTCCAGTGGCCTTGTGCTGATAGGGATTTTCCTTATATAGGAGGTCAGGAGTTCGACTCCTGCCATGAGCGAGTTTTTAAATAGGGGAAAAGAGTGTTCGTAACAGATAGTTCTCTCTCTATGCTCAGATGAATCAGAAGAATGAATGGCTAGATTGTCCATATAGATAATTAGCCATCCATCTGCAAGGTAATCTCCAAAGGTGTTGTTCATGAATGCTTGGAATGTGGCAGGGGAGTTGCACAGTCCGAAGAACATCACAGTTGGTTCGAACAGTCCAAAGGGGGTGATGAAGGCTGCTTTCCATCAATCTTCTGGTACAATTTGTATATTGTGGTATCCCCATTGAATGTCCATTTTGATGAAGATTGTTGAGTTCCCTATCTGTTCAATGATGGACTGAATGTTTGATAGGGGGTAAGCATTCTTTATGGTATGCTTGTTGAGGTATCTATAATCTTGGCAAGGTCGGAGTTTTCCATCCTTCTTGTCAACAAAGAAGAAGGATACAGCTTGGGGGAATTGCAATGGTTTGATTTGTCCATTTGCCAGATTTTCTTCTACAAACTTCTTACAGGCTTCTTGTTCAGGGAGAGAGAGGGGGTAGACCTTGGCCCTCCTTGGAATAAAAGTCTCTTTGAGTTTGATGGTGTGATTGTATGCTTGTGAAGGCGGTAGAACATTTGGGGGGTTTTCTTCAAACACATCTTTGAAGTTTTTATAGTTTTCCGGTAGTTGTTACGCTTGCACAATGTCTAGTCCCAGTGTGTCCTCAAAGGTGACACAATGTCCTATAGAAATCCTAGGGGTTCTCTGCTGAGACTCAAAACTCAGGCAGGATGAGACTAAACACTGCGTATAATTGTGCAGATCTAGCTGGGAAATGTATATGGTAACTTATCAGCTACTTATACAGGCCGGAACCATCTCGGAACGGAAAAGCAATGGAACCAGACACATGGTATGCTACAATGGCCTCGTGGAGTCAATGGTAGGAACAGGACAACACTGTTGCCAAAAGAAGGGCGAAAGGAGAAGTGGAGGTCCATGACAAGAACAGTTCTATGGGCACATGGCAAGAGTTACAGAAGAGGAAGAAGAGACGAACAGGATAAGTCCAGCATGGAGATCTCCATATGACCATATGGAGCATAGTCTTCGGGAAACAGAGTCCAGTAGCATTCTGGAGGTAATCCATCCTCAGGTTTCCATTCCAGCAGAGTGTTGAAGAGTTCTGATGGTTCCGGAATTCTGGAACCTTCGGGACCATTGGAAGGTATTTCAGAAAGGTCGGAACCGTGGGAACAAGTTCCGGAACCTTTGGAACTACACTTACTTGTAACATTACCCTCTTCTATCCATTGAAGACCCTCTTCAACTCCTAAAATCACCTCCTGTAGAGTCTCCATCATTGAAGATGACATTGTCATCATTGAAGTCCTCTGGGTCGAAACATTCAGTGAAGGAGTGCCCCATTCTGTTACAGGAGGAGCATTAGTTGGAGGGACATTCTCTTTGGATATGTCCTGAGGCTTTGCGCTGGCAGAAGGGGCATGTGTAAATATGGCAGTTGGGTTGCAGATGCTTGATACTTCCACATTGGAAGCATGTGAGTTTGTTGGACTTTCTATTCCTGTGAGTTGGTCCTGGGGCAGGTCTTGGGGAAATGGGAATGGAGTTGGGTGATGGTGTCTCTTTCTGTTTTCCTTTTTTTTTTTCCTCTGATTGAACTTGTGCTCTGTCCCTCACCTTCTTCAACTGATGATAGAGACTTCTTCAGGCCATCTCGAATGGGTAAAACTTGGGGGTTTTGGGGGAGGGAGGTTGTGGCCAATCCTGCCATTTGTAGGGTAGCATCCCTAATTCTCCTCTCGGCCACAGCAATTCCTCCAAGCAGTGGTCCAGTGTTTCCCATGATGGGAGGGTTTCGGGCGTGGCTGGTCCTGTTAAGTTTCTCAATGATGGGGATAAAAGAGGGCGATATGTCAAGGTGGTCATGGGCGAGGTCCAGGAGGTAGTTCTCTCCTTGTTCCTCAGTGAGGGCTCGGAGGAGTGGTTGGAGGTAGGGGACCAAAGCAATTCTGGAGAAGATATTGATAATTCTGAAGATTCCAACGTCTGCAAGAGTTTGGCAGATTTGGATCTGTCCTTCAGCCAGAGAGTGTTTGAGTGTGTAATAGAGTGATTCTGCTGGTGTTGGATTTCTTCAAGCTCTTTTGTGATTGAGTCTGACAGAGAGTGAGAGTCATTGAAAGGCTGTGATAAGGGGGGGAAAGATGGGTGCTTCATCATAGAGGGGGTGTGAGATGAGGTAGTGGTAGAGGGCTGGGCATTCAAGGACCAATACCAGGAGGGTGTTTCGAAAAATAGGGAGGAGTCTATGTCCTTGGATAGGAGGTAGTTCAGGAATGAAGATTCCGGACATGACAGGGGGTATACAGGGGGTGTGAAGTCTTGGGGATTCATGGGGGGATTCTGTTACAAGTAAGTGCAGTTCCAAAGGTTCCGAAACTTGTTCCTGTGGTTCCGATGCTTCTGAAATACCTTCCCATGGTTCTGAGGGTTCCGGAATTCCAGAACCATCAGAACTCTTCAACACGCTACCAGAATGGAAACCTGAGGATGGACTGCCTCCAGAATGCTACTGGATTCTGTTTCCTGAAGACTATGCTCCATATGGTCATATGGAGATCCCCATGATTGATTCACCCTGTTTGTCTCTTCTTCCTTTTCTGTAACTCTTGCCATGTGCCCATAGAACTGTTCTTGTCATGGACCTCCGCTCCTCCTTTCGCCCTTCTTTTGGCAACAGTGTTATCCCATTCCTACCATTGATCCACGAGGCCATTGTAACATACCATGTGTCCTGTCCCATCTTCCTTCTGCTTCTGAGGTGGTTCCGGACTGTATAAATAGCTAGCAGTTGTCTCTTGTATTCCTTAGCTAGATCTGCGCAATTATATGCAGTGTTTAGTCTCATCCTGCCTGAGTCTTGAGTCTCAGCAGAGAACCCTTTGATCTATAGGACATTGTGTCACCTTTGAGGACACACTGGGACTAGACATTGCGCAAGCATAACAGATTCAAGGGAGTATTTATGGGGTGTGGTCATTGTTCTGGGGACTTTCAGAGTTTCCTTGATCATTTATAAACCTCCAAAAGTTCCAATCCATTTCCAAGGTTAGATTCCGGCTTCCATATGTCATCACCAGAACCATATCCTTTCCATCAGATGTGGAATTGGCAGGCTCCCTTCCTTCCCCTATGGGCGATGATCTTGTCTATTTCCCACTCTTCTTCTCCGTCTATTAGTTCCAAAGTGGGTCGGGAAAAGTTGATTTCATGTTCCCAGGTTTCCACATAAGGGGTTAGTAGGCTGACATGGAACATGTTGTGGATTTTCCATGTTGGGGGAAGGCAGAGTTGGTAAGCTATAGGGGAGATTACTTTTTCAATTTCAAATGGTCCTTCATGTTTGGGGGCTAGTTTTCTGGCTGGGTAGTTTGTTTTTAGATTGGTCACTTCCAACCATACTTTGTCTCCAATTTTCCACAGGGTGAATGTGGATCTTTTTCGTCTTTCCATAAACATTCTTGCTTGCTCATGTGCTGCCAGTGCCTCTTTTCGAGAGTCTTCCAGTTTGGTTAGCCTATTTTCCAATTCTGGAACAAATGTTTTTCTGATTGGTGGATAGGCTCGCAGTTGGTATTTCATGATCAGTTTGAATGGGGATTTCCAAGTAGAGGAATGGATTGCTAAATTGTAATGAAATTCAGCCAATGGAAGGAGTGGAACCCATTGATCTGCTGATCCATTGCAGAAGATCTGGAGGTAGGTTTCAAGTTCCTGATTCATCCGTTCAGTTTCTCCATCTGTCTGAGGATGGTAGGCAGAAGATAGGGCAACGTCATACTGGAGTAGTCATGCTAGTTCCCTGGCAAAGACAGATGCAAATTGGGGGCCCCTGTCTGAGATAATTCTGTCATGGAGACCAAATCTTTTGAACACATGGTCAAAAAAGAGTTGGGCAATTCCTTGTGCATCGATGGTTTTGAAGCAAGGGCAGAAAATTACCCCCTTCGAAAGGCCATGGTCAACCATGACCATAACAGAGTCAAATCCAGAGATAGGAGGTAGTCCTGAGATGAGTTCAATAGAGATCTGTTGAAAGGGTCAGGATGCAGATGAGTTTAAGGGCGCCAGAGGGGGGGATGTAGGATGGGTGTTTACTTTATTGGCTTGACAAGTAGCACAACCTGCAATGAAGCATCGCAGAAATGTGGACATTTCTGGGCACCAGAACTCTTTTTTGCAGAGCAGCTAATGTTCGGAAGTGACCCATGTATCCACTTGTTGAAGAGTAATGTAGATCATGGACCAGTTTTTGGCGGGCTGGTTCTGGGATAAAAAGATGTCCTTGGAAATGGAGTTCTTGATCTACAAAGGTCCAGTCAGACAACTTTGTTCTTGGAGTCTTTTTGCATGAGAACTCCTCCTGTGGCAAGGAGTGAAGCATCTGTCATTACAAAGTATGGGTGTTCTGGATCTGGTTGTTTTAAGACCAGAGAGGTGGAGAATACTCGTTTCATGTCTTCAAAGGCATGTTGTTCTTTCTCAGTCCAAGTCCAGTGTTTGTCCTTCTGAGTAAGTTCATTAAGTGCAGTGACTCTCTGAGCGAAGTTTGGGATAAATCTTTGATAGAAGTTGCAGAATCCTAAGAAGGATCTTACTGCTTTGACAGAGTTGGGGGGTTTCCATTCTTTTATTACTTGGAGTTTGGTTGTATCCATTGCAAGCTCTCCTGGTTGAATTGTTAGGCCAAGATAGTTCATAGTCTGGGAGTCAAAGGTGCATTTTTGGAGTTTGCACCTAAGTCCTAGGCTTCTAAGTCATTTTAGAACCTTAACAGTCCTTTCTCTATGCTTGGATGGGTCAGAAGAATGGATGGCTAGATCATCCATATAGATAATTAGCCATCCTTCTGCAAGGTAATCCCCAAAGGCATCATTTATGAATGCCTGGAAAGTGGCGGGAGAGTTGCATAACCCAAAGAACATTACAGTTGGTTCGAACAGTCCAAAGGGAGTGATGAAGGCTGCTTTCCATCGGTCTTTTGGCACTATTTGTATATTGTGGTATCCCCATTGGATGTCCATTTTGGTGAAGATAGTTGAGTTCCCTATCTGTTCAACGATGGACTGGATGTTTGATAGGGGATAGGTGTTCTTTATAGAGGTATCTATAATCTTGGCAGAGTCGGAGCTTTCCATCCTTCTTGTCAACAAAAAAGAAGGATGCTACTTGGGGGGATTGTGACAGTTTGATTTGTCCATTTGCCAGATTTTTCTCCATGAACTTCTTACAGGCCTCTTGTTCAGGAAGAGACAGGGAGTAGGCTTTGGCTCTCTTTGGAATGAACGTTTCCTTCAATTTGATGGTATGATCATATGCTCGTGAAGGGGGTAGAACATTTGGGGGGTTTTCTTCAAATACATCTGTGAAGTTTTTATAATCTTTTGGTAACTCCTTTTTTTCCTGCTTTTTCTCCATCTCTAGTTCCATGGATAGTGTTGTTTTCATGACATATTCTTCGGTGGTTTCATATCTTTCACAGTATGATGTGTGGGTTTTGAAATCGGGATCTTTCTGGAGGTATCTTATGAGGTATCTTCTTTCATCTTCTTTGTTCTTCTTCAAAGCTTGTTTCTGGTCTCAGCTTGGTAGTTGAAGGGTTACTCTTCCTGTTGCCCAGTCTATGTCTGGATTTTGTTCCCTAAGCCAGTTCATTCCTAGAATAACATTCTCCTTGCTGGCTGGGAGAAGATGGAATGTTCAGCTTTTCATCACCTTTCCAATATGAAAGGCGATCATTGTTTGGAACTGGATGAGTCCTGCTTGATTTGTAGTTCCATCTGCATTAATAGCCCTGATGGGTCGTGCTATTCTTTCCATAGGTAGATTGTTTCTTTTGGTGAAGTCTAGATTTATGAATGAGCCAGTTGCTCCACAGTTGATCAAGGCAGTGGTTTCGGCAATGGTTCTTCTGGGTGTTTCAAGTAAGATGGGAATGAGTATTGATTTTGGATCACTTGATACTAATACAGAAGAAAAGTTAGGGGGGCAGTGAGCTGACTTCTGTCCCCTCTTTAAAAATCCGAAAAGCCTTTGTCCTTGAGTTCAATCTTTGCAACCATTTCTTCCTCCTCTTTGGGATCTTCAAAACATTCTTTGAGTATCCACAGTACTTCTTTTTCATCTACCTGCTTTTCTCCCAGTTGTTTTACATATTTGTCGATGGGTTCTTTCTTTGTTTCGATGGTTTGGACCCTGGCTGGGTTCCTTGAGGGATGTGGTGGTGGGTTTCCTCTTTTTGAATGATTCCTGGTGGAGCATCCAACTTTGTGACAAATGAAGCATTTGTTTTCTCAGATGTGGCAAGCTCTTTCAGTAGGGGAGAGGAGAGCATTCATCATCCTAGGGTAGTGGTTTGAAGGGCATCTATATCCATGGCATTTGGGTCCCGGTAGCTGGTTTTTCCATAGTCAGTTTTTCCTTTCTGGATATCTCTTATCTGTTCTTGTTGCCAGGCAAAGGCAGCAGCTTTTTTCGACCATTCCTTTCATGATTCAGGTTCTTTTTCCATTCCAAGGATCTGTTCTGTAAGATCTGGATTGAGTCCTTTCATGTAACAATTGATCAGGGCGTTTTGATCCGAGATTCCTGATTCAGATAATAGGAGTCAAAAGTTGGTATTGAATTTGTTGAGGGAGTCAAGTCCTTTCCCTTTCATCATAACTTGGGGTAATTTTTGTTGGGAGTCAGCAGTGATGTGCTTGTCTGAGAAGATTTCTAGGAAATTTTTCTTGAATTCATTCCAGGTGGCTTTGTCTGGAGCAATGGTTCCAGAGTCAAAGTTTTTGTATGCAGCTTCAGTGAACTGCTTTTCTCACCCTTTTGACATCCTGTTGAAGGCAGTGTAGATCTTCTTTAAATCATTGTACTTATCCTTATTCATGAGGAAGTATGCATCCATGGCTCTGATCCAGAATTTGGCATTAGAGGCTTCTCCTGAGAACTTTTCTGATAGTCCAGCTTTGAGTTCAGCCATTTCTGAGTGGTCCAGATTGGGGAGGGAGTTGATTTGAGGGGTGGGGGTGTTGTAAGCTGAGGAGAATGGAGTTCTTCAAGACAGATGGGATCTTGATGGAGGGGGAGGGGTTCCACTTTGAGCAAAGTGGGGTTGGTTCCTTCTGAGGATCTCAGAGATGGATTCAAGTCTTGATCATTCTCTCCTGTCTGTTTTGTCCTCAGAGTTCTTGTAAGGAGGGTCTTCCCTGTATCCATATGAAATGATGGGCAACTGGTTGGGTGCCTTGCTGCATGGTAGCAGAGGTATGGGGAGAGCTAGATCTTTTGTTATGCTTGTGCAACGTCTAGTCCCAGTGTGTCCTCAAAGATGACACATAGTCCTGTAGATCTGAAGGGTTCTTTGCTGAGACTCAGGCAGGATGAGACTAAACACTGCGTATAATTGCACATATCTAGCTGCCAAATATACAAGACAGTTACTAAGTATTTATACAGTTTGGAACCATCTCAGAACAGGAAAGTGGTAGAACCAAACACATGGTATGCTACAATGGCCTTGTGGATCAATGGATGTAATGGGGTGACACTACCATCGGAAGATAATGGAAGGAGGAGCAGAGGTCCATGACAAAAGTGATTCTGGGGACACATGGTAAGAGTTACAAAAATGGAATAAAGGAGGAGCAGGGTGAGTCAAGAATGGGGATCTCCATATGACCATATGGAGCATAATCTTTGGGGAATAGAGTCCAGTAGCATTCTAGGGGGAGTCCATCCTCAGGCTTCTATTCTGATGGAAGAGTATTGAAGAGTTCCAATGTTTCCAGAATTCCAGAACCTTCGGAACCACAGGAAGGTACTTTGGAAGTGTCAGAACCATGGGAATAAGTTCCAAAACCTTTGAAACTGCACTTACTTGTAACAGTTCATTCCTAAAATGACATTCTCTTTGCTAACTGGAAGAAGATGGAATGTTTGGCTTTTTACCATATTTCCAATATGGAAGATGATTATGGTTTGGAATCTTATAAGTCCTGCTTGGTTGGTGGTTTCATCTGCATTGATAGCTCTGATAGGTCAAGCTATTTTTTCCATGGGTGGATTGTTTCTTTTGGCAAAGTCTAAGTTTATGAATGAACTGGTCACTCCTGTTATATCCCAAATTCTCACTAAGTCCCCTCTGCTCCTCTGTGTGCATCATCTCCACTCTTCTGCTCCATATGTCTTCTGCTACTCCATGTCTGCTTTAATTCTTGTGCTCATGTATGTTATGTTACATTTTCCTTTGTTCTCTTCATAGTTAGTCTCCATTCCATCACTGCAGTGCTCAGAGTAAGGCACACTGCTCTGGCTGTGTGATTGACTGGCACAGCAGCAGTGCTTAGTTTCCTCCATCCCCTTGACCCTGGCTTTACTACATTTGGACTTTGACCTCCATATATGAACTTGCTGTAATATGTCTCAGTTCTTCAGTTTGCATATCAACTTAGTTCTGTCCCCTGTCTCTCCTCTGTCATTCAGCTTATCAACGAGTTCTCTCACTTGAGTCTTGATGACTCTCCTCTGACCTCTGGTCACTCTGTACCTCCACTCTTCTTCTCTCATAAATTAGAGACAATGGAACTGGACAAGGGCACATCACATAAGGTGAAGCCAAAGTCCCTACCCCCTCCAACCAACTCTGGCACTCCAGAGTTTGCTGCCCAGACCCCAATGGACCTGTACTTAACAGTATATTCAAACTCATGCTTGTCCAAGTTCTCATCCCTTTTCTCCAACAAACAACAATCACCCATGGCCACACATACCATGCAGATGTGATCCCGATCACAGATGCACCAGGCCTCTGACAATGAGCATGCTTTGGCCACTCCCCTGCTATACCATCTGTTATTGTTCTTTGCTAGTTCACATCACGGACCAGTTGTCATTTACAAGTTCCACGGTTTCTCTGCCTGTTGGACTTTCACTTCCACATTGCAGGCACCACACCAACTGAGGTCTCCAACACCAGGCACTCACATCAAACATTGATAAAGGCAACAAAACAGACAGCTCCTGCACTGAACAGCCTCTACCTGGCGGATTCAACACACCACGGTGTCATCCTCCTCCTCCGCATGATGACAATCCTTCAGATCACGATTCTGATGGATTTAACCTGGACAAACTTAACCTGCCAGATGATGATGATGATGATGAATACCCCACTGGTGGTCTCCCAGGATCCAGCAATGATCCCAACCCTGGCAATAGACATGACAGCGATAAAAACAAAAACAAAAATGTTCTGGTCCTGCAGGATGTGCTTACCAATTTGGCTGACATCATTGTTATGCTTGCGCAACATCTAGTCCCAGTGTGTCCTCAAAGGCAACACAACATCCTATAAAAATCCTAGGGGTTCTCTGCTGAGACTTGAGACTCAGGCAGGATGAGACTAAACACTGCATATAATTGCACAGATCTAGCTGGGGAAATATACATGATAACTAGCAGCTACTTATACAGTCCGGAACCATCTCGGAATGGAAAGGCAATGGACAGGACACATGGTATGCTACAATGGCCTCGTGGAGTCAGTGGTAGGAATGGGATGACACAGTCATCGAAAGAAGGGGCGAAAGGAGGAGCAGAGGTTCATGACAAGAACAGTTCTAAAGGCACATGGCAAGAGTTACAAAAGAGGAAGAAGGGACAAACAAGGTGATTCAAGAATGGGGATCTCCATATGACCATATGGAGCATAGTCTTCAGGAAACAGAGTCCAGTAGCATTCCAAAGATAGTCCATCCTCCAGATTCCATTCCAGTAGGTGTTGAAGAGTTCCGATGGTTCCAGAATTCCGGAACCTTCGGAACCGTGGAAAGGTACTTCGGAAGCGTCAGAAGTGTGGGAATCAGTTCCGGAACCTTCAGAACTGTGAATACTTGTAACAATCATCTGTGGACTGTCACATGCTAATTGCTGTCCCACCAAGTCTGGAAGCCAGTGGATCAAGGTTTGCAAGCCTGACCAGTTTGATGGCACACAGCCTTGGAAACTCTATACATTCCTGGTTCAGTGCAAGCTGAACTTTCAAGACTGGTCTAGGGCCTTTAGGATAAACTGCACCAAAGTCACATTTGTGCAGTCTTACCTCAAGGGCATGGCCCCAGAATGGTTCGAACCCAACCTCCTTAACGCAGAGAACCCTCAGCTCTATCCTTGCTAGATGGACCATTATAGGGACTTTGTGATTGAGTTGCAGATCAATTTCAGTCCCCATGACCCTGTCAGAGATGCCGAACATCAGCTCAACAACCTCTCAATGAAAGACATGCAGCATATCAACAAGTATGTTGTGGAGTTTAATAGGATCACTTTGCAAGTCCGCTGCTATGGAGAAGGTGCTCTCCATCACTATTTTTACAATGGCCTCCTGGACAGGGTCAAGGATGAAATCTCCTGTGTCAGTAAGCCCGCAATGCTTGCTGCACTCTGTCATCTCATGCAATCAATTGACATGCATTACTGGGAGCATAAGTCTGAGATTAACCATCAGCAGAAGCCATCTGGCAACAAATCTACCAATGCCAAATCTGACACCAAGTCTGACAACAAGTCCAGCAGCTCAAAGAGCAACAGCTCCATGTAAGTCCGCCACCACTTCCCCTGCTCCTGGTACCTCTGATACCTCCAACTCTCCTCCTAAGCCCAACCTCTCTTTGAAGCTCAGCAAAGACAGCAAGCTAACTACTGCCGAACGCAAACACTGCTTCAACAATAAACTCTGCATGTTCTGTGGTCAAGGTGGCCATGTCACTAAGAATTGCCCATGATCGACATCAAAGGCATCCAAAGTGCACACTGTCAAGACAACTCTGAAAGCTAAACCAGAAGCCTCCTCCGAGGTGAAAAAATAGAGTGCAATCTTCATGGCTCTGCATAGCTGGATGGTCATGTTGACTCCAAATGTGCAACCAGGGAGCTCTGTCTCAATGCATCCACTCTTTCAGATCCCCAATCACTCATGCCCTCTGTCTCTCTTGTATAATATGATCTCTGTCCTTTCCCTGCATTAGTAGACTCTGGCTCCTCTGACTGTTTCATAGACACTGCTTTTGTGAATGAGAACAATCTTTCCACCTACACTGTCCCTCTGCTTATGCTCCATCTCTTCAATGGCATGTCAAATTCCATCATTACTCAAGCTATCAATCTCTCCATCCTCTTTGAAACTGGTGATATCACCCCAACAATGTTCTATGTCATCCCACTGGATGGCTCCTTCACTTTGGTTCTTGAACACAACTGGCTTATCTGCTACAATCCATTGATTGACTGGGTCACAAGTAGTATCTCTTTCTGCTCTATTCTGCAGCCTAGTCCTGCACTTCCAAGCTCGCCCCCAACTCCTAAGGCACCCCTGCCTCTGGTTGTTCCCTCTTCAGATCCACCACATTTCTCTGACTGCAAGGCTCTATCCATCATGCTCATCAATGCTCCTGCATTCATGCTGGCCTGTCACCTACAAGATTTGGTGCAGTTCAGCATGCACATTCAACCAAGAGAAGGTGATCTCTGTGCTGCAGCTACTGAACCTCTCAAACAAATCAATCTCTCCCGTGTTCCATTGGAATACCATGAGTTCTTTGACATGTTTAGCAAAAAAAAGGCAGATATTCTGCCCCCTCACCATGAACACGATCTCAAGATCGATCTCGAAGAAGGTACCTCTCCTTCGCTTGGCACCACCTATTCTCTCACCCCTTCCAAACTTGAGTCTCTCTGCACTTTCCTAGACAAGCATCTCTCCATAGGATTTATTTGACCCACCTTCTCTGCACATGCAGCTCTGGTCCTCTTTATCCACAAGAAGAATGGTTCCCTCTGTCTCTGCATTGACTTTTGAGGACTCAACAAGATCACCAAGAAAGACTGCTATCTACTTCTCTATATCTCTGACCTCCTTGATGCCTCAAGCCATGCCAAGGTATATTTCAAAATCAACCTCTAGCATGTGTACCTATTAAGACTGGGTCAGACTTGGTGGACAAACTCCGAAGGAGGTCTGAGAAATTCTGGAGTTGTCTTGGTGAAAGGGGGACTAGTGGGACTTTGGCTTCAGCAACTCGGAGTGGAGCGCTGCGCCTTTGTCGGATCATTGGTGGTCCCGGATTTCAGAGAAGCAGGGAATGACAAGAAGCAAGAGAAGACAGGGGAGTTAGATTTGTCTGGGTTGTCTAATTTGTCTAGGTTGATAACTAGCTAAAGTACAGGTGACATGACAAAACTATATATATGGAGGTCAAAAACAGTGTACAAAGGCAATGATGGGAAACATAAGTAAGCAGAGCCAGGAAAATGGAGACAGAAAGGAAACATAAACGGACCTGTGTGAACACAGGATCGGAGATATCTAAAAGATGAGACTAGTACAAAAGAAGAACAAAGAGTAATGTAATTAGAATGTACAAAAAAGCAGAGGACCAGAGAACCGAAGGAACAGGAAAGTGGAGGACAGGAGTTGATGATCGGAGGACTGGAGTTGGCTAGGATTAGGGATATGACAGTATCACGTGGTCCACATAGCTGAGGGCAATGAATAGAAGACCACCTTCCATACACGGTATGGTTTCTATGAATGGCTTGTCATGCCGTTCAGCCTTACAAACACCCTGGTGGCATTCCAGCAGTTTATTAACAGTCTTTGCTAATCTTTTGGACATTAGCATCATAGTATACCTTGGCAACATTCTCATCTTCTCTAAAGACATGACCTCCCATAAGGAGCATGTTAAGGAAGTTCTCTGCTGTCTCTGCAAACATGGACTTTACACAAAACCTGAGAAGTGCGAGTTCCACACAGACTCCACAGAATACTTAGGTTATCAGATGTCTCTGTCTGGCCTCAACCTTGGAAGGTCAAGAACATCTAATCCTTCCTTGGCTTTGCTAATTTCTATAGATGGTTTATCTATAATTACTCTGAAATTGTTGTTCCGCTTATCTGCCTCACCCACAAGGGTGTCCCTTGGCAATTCATGGATGCCTGTCACTCTGCTTTCCAGGCACTGAAAGCCACTTTTACTTCTGCTCCTATTCTTATGCATTGGGCTCCTGATGCTCCAATTATTGTAGAAACCAACACCTCTGACTATGCTATCACAGGTATTCTTTCCATGAAGTGCCCTGATGCAGAAGTCTGCCCTGTCACATACTACTCTTGGATGTTGACCTCTCTAGAGCTCAACTATGTATGACACCCACGACAAGGAGCTGTTAGCTATTTATGAAGCATTCTGCACCTGATGACATTACCTTGAAGGGTCTGTGACTCCAGTTGATATGGTCACCAACCATAAAAACCTAGAATACTTTGCCACCACAAAACTCCTCACCCACCAGCAAGCCCACTGGTTGGAGTTCCTCTCCCAGTTTAATATGATCATCCATTTCTGCCCTGGCTGACTTGACACTAAATCCAATGCCCTCACTAGATGCTGGGACATCTATCCCAAAGAGGGGGATAAGAACTACACTCAAGTCAATCCACACAATTTCTGCCCCGTTTTCACCCAAGAGCAACTTGCTGCATCTCTACAAGCTATGTACCTTGCATTCCCCATCCTCTATGCAAGTACACTCTTTGACCTCAAGAAACTCCACAGTGACATTCTCTCCACTCTCCCATCCGATCCTCTTGCCGTGATCCACATGACTGGATCTCCCGACCCTTTCTCCAACCCCATATCCTTCACTTCCTCCACTTCCCACTGGACTGTAGATGCAGATGCAGATGGTTACCTCTGTCTCGATGACCACATGTACATGCCCAACATCAACAACCTCCGTCTCTGCATTCTCTGTTTCAAGCATGATCATCCCCTCTCTGGTCATTTTGATCAAAACCACACTCTAGAACTAATCTGCTGTGAATACACCTGGCCAGGCATCCATACCTTCATCAAAGAGTACATATCCTCTTGTACTGCCTGCACTCATGTGAAAGTTCTGAGGCACAAGCCCTACAGGCTTCTTAAACAGCTTCCAATCCTCAAGAAGCCATAGAATTTTATATCTATGGATTTCATTGAGCAACTCCCAGGCTCCTCCAGTCATACCACCATCCTCATCATCATGGACCACCGCCTTTCCTAGCAATATATCTTCATCCCAATGGACAACAAGATGACTTCCCCAGAGTTGACTAAACTCTTCCTACTCCATGTGTTCTTGAAGCATGGAGTTCCATCCCATATCACCTCCAACTGAGATTCTGAGTTTGTATCCCATTTCATCCATTCTCTTGGCAAGGCACTTGATATCTGCCTCCACTTTATCTCTGGATATCACCCCAAGGGTGATGGACAGACTGAGCAGATAAACCAGATGCTGGATCAGTACCTCCTTGTTTATTGCAACTATTAGCAGAACAACTGGGCTGAACTCCTACTCCTCATGGAGTTTACCTACAACAATGCTCCAAACACAACTACTGGCATCTCTCCATTCTTCACTAACAAGGGTTATCACTCCAACATCACCATCCACCCTGAGTGCGATCTCACCTCCACCTGTGCCAGAGAATACTCAGTCGACCTCAACTCCTCTGTGAAGAAATAGCCACAGCACAGAAGTGATATCAAGGACCCACTGATGCAAAATGATCTCCAGCCCCTGACTTTAAAATTGGAGATCAGGTTTTCATTAAAGCAAAGTATTTCAATTCGATTCATCTATCTAAAAAGCTCTCTGAGAAGAATTTAGGTCCATATCCGATCATTGTGCAAGCTGGTTCCGTCTCCTTCACACTCCACCTCTCTGACTCTATGAAGTCCATTCACCCAGTCTTCTACATCTCACAACTTGAATCTTCAGTCCTCAATAGCATCCCCAATCATGTCCAACCTCCACCTCCTCTGATTGAGGTTGATGGTGAACCTGAGTATGAGATCTCCAAGATCCTCGACTCCAAGATAGACCATCAGCAAAAGACTTGCAAGATACTCTACCTAGTCCATTGGTCTGGCTATGAAGGTACTGATGAAGAAACCTCCTGGTTACTCACAAAAGAATTAGATCACATCTCCAAACTTGTCACATAGTTCCATCTCTGGTATCCAGATAAGCCTGGTCCCCATATACCTTGATTCCATTTTCCTCTGCTTACTTAGATTTCTCCCATCTCAGTTCCCTCCATTTAGTTAGTTCCAACAATATCTCCATACAAAACCTCCACTATATTTTCTTTTTTCCATTTCACTCTGTTTTATTTTCATTAATCATATCACATTAGAAAAAGAAAAAAAATTATACAAAAGAAAAACTACAAAATACAATGTACTTAGGGCCTTACTGCCCACTCATCTCCACGTCCTCTCCTTTGGCATCTGCTTCATCTCTGGCACTGCTCTTTTCTGCCTCAATTCCTTTCTTCTCTGTCTGGACCTCCACCTCTTCCTCCAACTCCTTCAACTCCACCACTTCCACCTGTGTCCCCTTGGACATGCAGTTCTTCATCTTCTGCAGCATCGCCGACACCTCCCCCTTGTATCCCAGGTTGCACATAGCCTGCACAATGTTTTGCAGCTGCATGCACTGGTTTTCCTGATTGCACTGATGATGCGCTGCTTCTTCCTCCTGCTTTCTTGTGTCTTGGTGCTGGACCTGGATCAGGTCATGGATGGCCTCAGTGACTTCCATCATTGCACTGGTGAGTTCCATCCACAGCCCATCCATGAGCCTCTCATCCTCCATCTCTGTCCTCATCCACTTCTTTGACCCTGTCGCTCTGGGCCCACCTTCCTTCCCAGTGCCAGCATGCACTCAATGTTGAGGCAGTGACACTGGTAACATGTGTCCAGTGCATGATCAATCCGTGGTTCAACCTCCTTCTCCTTTCCCTTGCCCTTTTGGCAGTGGTCCTGCTTTTGATCCTTGAATTCCCCAGGCCTTTAGCCTGGCATATCATCTGAGTATTCAGCCCATATCTGAGTTGATCAGAAAGCTTGACACTACCCTTGCAGATGCTGCCACCACCTCTTCTTCCATCACTGCTGAAACTCCTCACTCTCCTACCAAGTGCAAACATGCTAGCTGTTATGATTCATTAAGCCCCTCTTTTCTTTTCCTTACATTTACTCATCATATATGCCAAAGAACCTTGACCCTCACTGTTCAAGCCCTACTTGGGTCCTTTTCTTTTACCAGTGTTTTCTATTTCCTGCTTACTTATTTAGCATGACTCATCCACAGTTGTATTACCAACCTTTACCTGATGCCATCGCATCTACTCCATAGTGACTCAGCTTCTTTGTGATTTCATTGCTTTCTATTGCTGACTCACCTTCTTCCTTTGCCTACCCTTAACCATTTGGCTCGCATATATAAACTCTCGATACTCAGGTGTATTCCCTTATCTTAGACCTCCTGCAATTTACCTAGTATCTTGGAGTTGCTCTCAGGCTCCCCAGTCCTTGTCCTACTGTTGAGTGAACACTCCCTTTGAACCCTCAATCCATCGCTAGTCCTGAAATGTCCTTAGACCCATTGATCCCTCAGTCCTCAACAGTCCCCAGAACCTCTGCCAAGGAAGACCCTTGAGCAGATCCCCTTTGACCCAACATTAGCCCTACACCAGTCTTAGCTTCCCTGTCAAGGAACCCCCTCATCAGACCCCCTCATCCTGTCTGCTGTATAGCAACAGTAAGCCCTTGAACCTCTGCAGGTCTATGCTTGACCACATTGAGCATAACACTAGCAAGAGGAAGGAAATTCACTCTGCCCCAGCTGTAAGCTGGGATGATGAGTATGATGATGATGATGAGCCCATTGGGCCAGTTATAGTGTCCTTAGTGGAGCTCCCTGACAAAGAAGACATTGTTGACTTGTACAGCTCAGAGGGGGGAGAAGCCATGGATGGCATCAATTTTTTGTATGTGCAATCTCTCTGGAATGATCTAATGTCATACTCACCACCTCTGGTTGATTGCTTTGTTTTGCCTAATGGGTCCACTAATTCACTTACAAACCTTGACAAATCTATTACAAACCTAGTAGTGACATGTAATGATTTAGATACATTCATTTCGGATTTGAGATCAGTAGACACATGTGAACCTACTGTATCTAGGCATGAGAAATTGAATGTCTATCGATATACTTGCTTTGATTCACCATTTTTAAGCCAGAAAAGTTGCATTTGTAGGAAAAAAAAACCCCCTAAAAACACCATTTTTGGGTTACAAACCTAGGTTTGTGGACTCGGATCAGGGTTCACATGGGTCTAGCACCCATTTTAACACTCTGGCTATCAAACTGGATAGTTACAAACCCTACAAACTGACACAAACCCTACCAAAAGTATTCAAAAACACTCAAAAAAGCGGTTTTTTTTGCCTTTTTCTATCAAGTCTTTGGTGATGAACCTTTCTCAAATTGGATTCGATCACTCCCCTATCCCCCGACCCATTTGTGGTGTTCTGAACTCAATTCGCATCAACAAATCTTACTAAATGATAGAAATACCACTTTTTCTGAGGTTTATATTACTTTTCCCACTCTTCTACCACTTTGTATGGCCTCAAATCAGGAGAGCTATCAAGGGGGATGTGGATGTAAGTATAGACATGAGCATAAGGCCAAGAACCTATGGATTTTGAATTCTGGAGCATCAACCCATTTTACCCCTAAGCAATCTGACTTTGTGGAGTACCTTGAACTCAAGGGAAAGGCACAGATCCCAGTTAACACTGTGGCTGGCATGATCCATATTATTGGGATTGGCAAGGTTATCATTTGTTGGAGGCAACCCAACAGTAGCAAGGATAGTGTTAACAGCTGGATTGACACAGCTGGAGCTCACTGTCAGAAACTGTGTATTCGAGTAGAATAGCTAGCTAACATACCTGGAGCTCACTGTCAGAAACTAAGGGACATAGACAGTGAACTCCGGGCTACATCTGAAGCGCCACACTAATACTAAACAACACTACCACGCCACTAGAGCGTGACTCACTAGTGTACAGCGTGACTCACTAGTCTAAAGCGTGACTCACTAATGTATGCAGGAGAGCGAAATCATATAGTTAACAGATAGACTGTTCCAGCTATTCAATGTCAGTCATTTGCCCAATAGTGGTGTAAAACTCTTATTTCCCTTGGCCAACTAATGCAAGTGGGTGCTCAAATTAAGGGAGATGTGAAACACCTTGACTTCACTTATGGTGATGGTGGCATTCTTGCCTCCTTTATTCCTGGCCTTCATGGCCACAACATGTATACCATTAAAGCCTTATCACTAAATGAGGGACATTCCATGCACCTGGGCAATCTCATCTATAATATTGTCCATCGCCACTTTGAACATTCTTTCAAGAATCATCTTAGACATGCATGCAAGTACATGTGTAACTTCCCAGAAGACCTTGAAATCCCTAACATGGATAGTATGTATCTGTCCTGGATATTGTTACACTCAACGTGGTCAAGTGTAGGCCTGCAGAGGTTTGAGGGCTTACTGTCGCTATACAGCTGATAGGACAAAGGGGTCTGACAAGGGGGTTCCTTGACAGAGAGGCTAAGACCGACGTAGGACTAATGTCGGGTCGAAGGGGGGTCCACTCAAGGTGTTATGCTTGACGTGGTCTAGCATAGGCCTGCAGTGGTTTGAAGGCTTTACTGTCGCTATACAGCAGACAGGACAAGG
Organism: Austroboletus eburneus; assembly: GCA_038090175.1. Lineage (NCBI taxonomy): Eukaryota > Fungi > Basidiomycota > Agaricomycetes > Boletales > Boletaceae > Austroboletus > Austroboletus eburneus. Next base: position 22,204 of record JBBPMF010000213.1, on the reverse strand, counting down.
GGGCTTTGTCAAGGGGGTTCCTGGATGAGAAGACTAAGGCCAGCATAGGACTAACATCGGGTCGAAGGAGTCCACTCAAGGGTCTTCCTTGGCAGAGGTTCTGAGGACCATTGAGGACCGAGGGATCAATGGGTCTGGGAAACATCATAGAGCTATTGACAGATCGAGGATTCAGAGGAAGCTTCCACTCAACAGTAGGATGAGGACTGGGGGACCTAAGAGCAATTCCAAGATACTAGGTAAATTGCAGGAGGTCTAAGATAGCAAATACACCTGAGTATCAAAGGTTTATATATGCAAGCCAAGTGGTTAAGGGTAGGTCAATGGAAGAAGGTGAGTCAGTGATAGAGAGTCAGTCTCATTATTGTTAGCTTTGGCACTAACAAAGAACTCATAGTCATCTGCTGCTGGTGGAGAGGGGGGAGGAGTGTGGACCTGATAGGGGATCCAGACATGGGGGCATCATCCAGGGGGGTTGGGATGACCGCAGCATGAGGAAGAAGAGCACAAGGAGTGGGGGGACTGGTGCATAGATGAGTCCGAGGAGGAAGAGGCAAATGTGCAAGGAGTTCATGGGCGCATGGGACATGCATGTTGGGGGTGTCCTGGAGACTGCCTGTGGCAGATGGGACATTGATAGAGGGGGCATAGGGGGCAGCAATGTCCAAGGTGGCAGCATTGGTAACATGCCTCATGGTAGCAAGGGTGATTGGGGAGAAGTGACCAGACTCCTTGGTTACTGGCCCAGTAGTCATTGGCATGATCTAAGGCTGCAACTTCTTGAGCAGAGAGTGGTTCAGAGGATGTGGATGGGGTGGAGATGTGATTGTCACCAGTAGTGGCGAGGTTCTGGAGATATCAATCAATGTTGATAATGAAGTCGGTCATGTCCAACTGGTGCATTAGTTGGATGAGGTCATGTTCCAGGGTCTGGTGGAGATAACAGATGTGGAGGTTGGCCAATGCTTGGGCAGTAGAGGCAGTGGGGGTGGCAGTGGAGATGGCGATGCAGGAATTCATCAAGAAGAGATGATACATGAGGGCAAAAGGGGAGTGAGGTTCCATGTGGGTGTCAAGTGCCATGGCAAGACTGGAGTCTCAGAGTTCTGTGGCAATGGCGGTGGCGAGGTCATCATCGAGGGGTGTGGGGTGGTTTGATAGTGCAGCGGGAGGTATGGACCATGGGAGGCAAGTGGGGCGGTTTGAGATTTGTTGGGCAAAGGGGATAGGTATCATAGTGGGGATGAGGGATTCAGGGTGGGTCCAGCTAAAGCCAGGCCATGCAAAGGGGATGCCTTCCATGTCGTTGCAGAGGCATTGGATTAGGAAGGGGGAAGGCATTGGGATAGGTGTGTCATTGAGTTCAAGGGGGTTGTTGGCAGGGGTGGTAGTGGACCAGCCAGCTTCAGCGACATTGGAGGGGACATTGCTGGGGGCAGGAGAGGGTGCGGAGAGAGTGATGGACATGACTGTGAGGGAAGTGGGTTTGTTTGAGATCATAGAGATTGAATGACAACGTTTATAGTCATTGAGGAGGGATGCTGGTTCCCAGGAATCTTCTTCAGCTGTGTACCCCTTCCATCGGATCAGGAAGGAATGGGAGGACAGAGGTCCGTGATGGCAGATGATCTTTTCAATTTCATATTCCTCATGTCCATTGATGAGGTCAGGTGGTGGGGAATGGGTAGTTTGGTCCATGAATGGGGTTTTCATGATAGGGCAATAGGAGGAACTCATGGAACACCAGGTGGATTTTCCACAATTGTGGGAGGCGCAGTTCATAGGTGATGGGAGATAGCACCATAACAACAGTAAAAGGTCCTTTGCGTTTCAGGGTGAACTTCAGGTTTATGATGGATCATTTGAGGTTTCTGGCCTCAAGCCAGACTTTGGATCCCTTGATGAAAGGGGTGAACAAGCGGTGGTTTCAGGATGCCATGACTTGGCAAGCGAGTTCATGGGCGGCAAGGGCTTTGTTGCGAGCAGGGACAAGGGATTTGAGGCAGTCCTCAATGGCAGGGATGTGGGAGTTGGTGATAACCAAGGGGAGGGCACGGGGTTCATATCCCATCATGAGGTAGAATGGGGTCTGTCTGGTGACAAAGTGGGGATGGTGATTGTGAGCGAACTTGGCATGAGAGATGAGTTCAGACCATGTGGTGGAGTTATTTCCACAGAAGATGTGGAGGTATATGTGGTGGAGAGCACAAGGGAGGAGTTGAGGGCTTTTCCTAGCACTTTGATGAAGGCAGAGGCGAACTGAGGGCCTCGATTGGAGATGATTCTGTCGTAAAGACTAAATCAGAGGAAGACTTTGTGAAAAAAGAGGGCTGTGACCCTTTTGGCAGTGATGGTTTTCTTTGTAGGGCAGAGAATTACCCCCTTAGTAAGGCCATGGTCAACCATGACCAAGAGAGAATCAAAACCTGAGGATTTGGAGAGGTCCGTGATCAGATCACATGAGATCTGCTGGAAGGGGCAGGTACAGGTGGAGCGGATGGGGGTGAGTGGAGGGACAGTGGGGTGGGTGTTGGCCTTGTGTTGTTGACACAAGGCACAACCTTTGACGTACTTGCGTACATATTGAGCAAGATCAGGCCACCAAAACTCGGTGGTGACGAGCTGACGAGTCTTGAAATATCCAGGGTGACCAGCAGTCTTGTGGTCAAGGCAGTGCTGGAGGATGGAGCACTGGAGAGATTCATTGGGGGGAATGTAGACATGTCCTTGGAAGGTAAGGATGTCATTGTTGTATTGCCAGTCAGACAGGCATGACCAAAAGACTGGGGAAATGGTGCCGTCAAGGGATTGGAGGGCCTTGAGGACAAAGGGATCTGTCTTGGAGTGAGATGAGATGTGTTCTTGCAGCATGGTGTCAACAACATTGACAAACAAGGATGGGGGAAGGAAAGTAACTCCCTCATTGTCAGTGTCATTCGAGGGGATAAGATCGGGGTGGCAGGAGAGGGCATCAGGGCCAGCAAGGAGTTTACCAGGGATATGGATCATGGTTAGATCGAAATCTGCCAGGTCGAGGAGCCAATGGGCTTGTCGGCGATTGAGGTTCTGTGCTGATCAGAAGTAGGTCAGGTTCTTGTGGTCTGTAAAGACTTGGACTGGGTGGGAGCTGCCATGGAGATAATGGCACCAGAATTTCAGGGCTCACATGATAGCGAGGAGTTTCCGATCGTAGATGTCATAGTTTCGTTCTGCTGGTGAGAATGACTGGGAGAGATAGGAACAGGGGTGCCAATCCCCATTAGTATCTGTTTGGAGGAGGATTGTCCCAGAGGCAAATTTGGAAGCATCTGTTGTGATAGCAAATGGTGCAGAGAGGTTGGGGAGTTGAAGAACTGGGCAGGTGAGGAATAGTTCTTTGAGATGTTCAAAGGACTTCTGACATTCAGAGGATCAGACTCAGGGAGTGGTTTTCTTGGTGAGATCAATGAGGGGGTGGGCGACCAAGAAGTAATCAGGGATGAATCACTGATAGAAGTTGGCAAAACTGAGGAAAGAGCGGACATCACGAAGTTTTTCTGGGGTAGGCCAGGATGCAATCCCATCAAGTTTGACAGGGTCCATGGCGAGTTGACCGGGTTTAACAATCATTCCGAGGTATTCAACTTCTTTGGTGGTGAAGTTTCATTTCTTGAGTTTGAGATGAAGGTTGAGTTCCTTCATGTGCTGGAGGACATGCTTGGTTCGTTCAGCATGGATTTTCTCATCAGGAGAAAAGATGAGAAGATCATCCATGTAGATGACGAGCCATCCTTCAGCGATCATATCATGGAAGGAGTCATTCATAAACCTTTGGAAGGTGGCGGGGGAGTTGGCAAGACTGAAGAACATAACGGTCAGTTTGAAGAGTCCTTTATGGGTAATAAAGGTGGCTTTCCGTTGATGTCTATCTTTGATTTGGATGTTGTTGTAGCCCCATTGGACATCGAACTTGGTAAAGATCTTGGTGTCATGAAGTTTGTTGACGAGGTTGGAGACTAGAGGGAGGGGGTAGGCATTGCAAACTGTGTGTTCGTTAAGATACCTGTAGTCCTGGCATGAATGAAGTCCGCTGTCCTTCTTTTTGATGAAGAAAAACAGGGAAGCTTGAGGGGAGTTCGAGGGGCATATCTTGCTTGAGGCAAGGTTCTCATTGAGAAAGGCTTCCATAGCCTTATGCTCATCTGGGGACAGTGGGTAAATCTTTCCAACCTTAGGTGCAAAAAATTCATTGAGGTTGATCTCATGATCATAGGGTCGTGTGGCTTCTTTCGAGAAGACAGAGTATTCTGGGGGAAGGGTGACTTTGGGTTTAGCTTTTTCAGCAGCCATGGCCAACTTGGTAGAGTTCATGAGCTTGGCAATGAGAAGATCACCTTTCAGGATGAAATAGTACCCACACCAGATGATGTGGTTGATCATGTAGTTGTCACAAACGCAGCAGAGGTACTGGGGTTCTGTCTTGTAATCGAGATATTCATAGAGACATCCGTCATAGACAGAGTCTACTTGAACATGGCAAGGGGTTTGGGGGAAGGGCTTGAACTGTTGGAAGCGAGTTTTGTATTGGTTCAAGTTGACTTTATGGAGTGTGTAAAGCTCCTTGGATTGATTAGTGGATTTGTTGATGAAGAGAGTTTGACCAAACCAGTCGATGGTGGAGTTGACGGCTTTCAACCAGGGGAGACTGAGGATGAGGTTTTGTCATCTGCAATCCATAACGTAGAATAGGACTTTGTGAGTAAGTCCTTTGATGTGGACAAAGAGTTTGGTGTTAAAGTGAACTCCTCCTTTGTCTGTGGGTCCCTGATTGAGGTTGGTGACATTGAGAGGGAAGAGGAGTCAGATGGTAGGGAGCTTGTTTTTGTGGACAAAGCCCCAGTCAATGCAAGAGATATCGGTGCCACTATCAATGAGGGCATGAGTGTTGACAGTTTTCAATGTGTGCGAAGGTACAATGATTTGGACAGGAATTTGCATTGATCCAGGCAGCGTAGATACAGTTACACATTGTATTTTAGGAGAGTCCCACATCAGTTGAGGTCTCCATTCTAAAAATCCTTCTTGGAGGGAAGGGTGAATTGGACGTGATGGACTGTGAGGTCATCATCATTGTCATCATTACAGGTCTGAAGTTTGGGGAGGTCATCGTTGACCTGTTCAACTCACTTGACTGAAGTCTTGTGAGGTTCCTTGGGGTACTTTCCACAAGCATTGGCATGGTGGCCTTTCTGCCTGCAGTATAAGCAACACCCTTCTTTGAAGCATCACTCCTGCTCCTTGGGAGTTAGCTTAGGGGGTCTGGGGATGTTGATGCAGTCAACATCCATGGTGTCGGGATCATGGGTTTTCTGGGAAGAGGAGGGGGTGGAGGGAATCTGGTAGGACCGGTATGTGGGGATAGAATGGGTATGGTGTTGGTTAACAATGGTCTGGGTGCAGTCGTTCTGGACTTGGAAATGAACAGCCTTTGAGTACCATTCGTCAACCTTAGTGGGGACTGTGTCCATGGAGAGAATGTGGCAGGAGAGGGGAGGGGAGATGCCAGCGGTGAAGTAGTTGATCAGGATGTTCTGATCAGTGATACCCGAGAGAGTGACATTGTTTCTAAATTCAGCTATGTGCCAAGTGAGTTCGGCACCATAAGATCTGTTTTTCTTGGGGACGAGGTGTTCCGAATGAAGCCAGTTGATGGCTTGATTCTTGATATCTTGGTGCTCAAAGGCACCCTTGAATTTGGTGAGGAAATTGGTAAATGTCCCAAAGGAGTTGGCAGTGATAGCTTCCTCTCAGAAGGTAGAGGCCCAGATGGCGGCCAAGCCCTTTTTCATGTAGGATAGGGTGTAGGTGATTCTCTTGTTGTCTTCATCATAAACGGCTTTGTTTATGATGAGGTAGGTCCAGATAGCAGATAGCCAGGGCATGGCATTGGCGTAAGAGCTGTCGAAGTCATTGGGAGTTCCGAGACAAAGTTCCATGGGTTTGGTCATCATAGTGACCTGGGCTGGTGGGGGCAGGGTAAATGCTGGTTGGCATTGGACTGGAGTTGGCGATGGTGGGATGGATAGTCTGGGGATACTAAGCACCACAGAGAGTCAATGGGCAAGTTCTAAGTCCTCAGGTTGTTGAGGAATGATGAGGTTGTCATCAGTGTCAATGGGGTTTTCTGAGGAGGGTTTGTTGGTATCTGACGAGTCGATGGTTTCCCTTCACGACATGAGGTCAGGATAGGGTCTAGGATTTCTGGGGCATTGGTGGGCAATGGTGGAGGCTTATATGATGATAGCCGATCAAGGGAGATCTTAGACCTTTTGTTACGCTTGATGTGGTCTAGCATAGGCCTGCAGTGGTTTGAAGGCTTTACTGTCGCTATACAGCAGACAGGACAAGGGAGCTTCATCAAGGGGGTTCCTGGATGAGAAAACTAAGGCTGGTGTAGGACTAACGTCGGGTCAAAGGAGTTCACTCAAGAGTCTTCCTTGGCAGAGGTTCTGAGAACCATTGAGGACCGAGGGATCAACGGGTCTGGGGAATGTCATAGGGCTAACGACGGATCGAGAGTTCAGAGGGAGCGTCCACTCAACAGTAGGACAAGGACTGGGGGACCCAAGAGCAATTTCAAGATACTAGGTAAATTGCAGGAGGTCTAAGATAGCAAATACACCTGAGTATTGAAGGTTTATATATGCAAGCCAAGTGGTTAAGGGTAGGTCAATGGAAGAAGGTGAGTCAGCGATAGAAAGCGATGGAATCGCGAAGAAGCTGAGTCACTATGGAGTGAATGCAATGGCATCAGATAAGTATTGGTAATACAACTGCAGATGAGTCATGCTAAATAAGTAAGTGGTTATGCAAAGACAATGGTAAAAGAAAGGGCCCAAGCAGGGCTCGAACAGCAAGGGTGGGTGTCCTTTGGTGTACAAGGTAAGGGAGGTAAGAAAGAAAAAAAGGGGCCCAACGAATCGTAACAGATATGCTATGGGCAAGCTACCTAACTGGACCTTTGGTCCTAGCAATAGGAAACCATCCTTAGCTCCATTTGAGCTGGTTTACTGCAACCTTAAGTCATTTACCACCCTTTCATATGGGTGCTACAAGTATGCCATGATCTTCATTGATTGCCTGGGTTACTACCCTATGAACAAAAGACCTTGCACTACAAGCAGCCACCACTTTTTAAAGATGACAGAGACTCAATTCTCTGCCAAAGTGAAAGGATAGATGTCAGATTTTGGAGAAGAGTTCAAATCCAAGGTGTTTGATGCATTGCTTCAGAGGAAGGGCATTGCAATCTATACTTCAGCCTCCCACATACCACAACAAAATGGTCATGCTGAGTGAATGATGTGAATCCTGTCCAATGTATCAGAAAGTTTGCATCATGATACCTGCCTTCCAGAAAGAAAGTTGGTGGGAATTCTCATTCTGCCATGTGGTGCATTTATACAATCACCTACCCAAACAGAACCTTAATTGGCACATATCATATGAGCTACTTTGCAAAGAAGCTCCAGATGTAGCACACCTGCATGTCTTCAGATGTGGTGTCTATGTGCATATCCCACAGGATGTGTGGGCTAATAAACTGGCCCCTAAATCTGAGCTCATGATTTATTTGGAACTGCACCCAGGCAATCAAAAGAACACTATGTTTATGTGATCCCCCAACAATGTTGTCTTTACTTCATCTCATGATATCTTTGATGAGACACTCTTCTCTAGGTGCAAACATGCACCAGCATGTTCAATCCCTCATATGAAACATACCAGTGACCAATCCACCTGGTTATCCTGAAACAGTGATTGAACTTTTACCCAAAGTTCCTTCTGACAGTGATGATTCATGTCCACTCTCTCCAGCTCCTCATCCTCCATCTCCTTACCCAGTCCCTCATCCTCACACATCCTCCCCTCACCCATCACCAGAGCTCCCTGCACCACTGCACAAATCTTGCAGGGTTCCTCCTCCACTTTGTTGTTCAGAAAGACACCATAGGATCCCCCAAAGTCCTGGCAATGTTTATGGTGATGATCAACATCCAGTAGATGTTGAACAGAATGTAAACAAGGAGTTCAAATGGTGTGACATAGTTGGTGAACCTGGCCCATCTAGGCAGATGCCTGGTCAGTTTGATCCCAATATATCACAATCTGAGTCAGCTCCTCCTATGTCTCCACTTGATCAAAGTGAAGATAACATTGAACAATTATGTCATGAAGGGGGAGCTAACCTAACCATGTTTTTAATGTCAAAGGCAATCCCACAGTGGGTCAATGCTTCTGCAGAGCATAAACCCCTTTGCAAATGGACTTACAGTATAGGGACATCCAAACCTTACTGCATGTAGCACAAGAGGAGTGGAAAGCCACTTGTTGACATGAGCTTGTCATGTTACAAGAGAGAAATGTTTATGAGCTAGAGTAATGCCCCATAGCCATAAAGTCATTGACAACAGATGGATGTTTGATGTTAAACCTGATGGTCATAAACATGCTAGACTAGTTGCCAAGGGCTTTTCCCAGATTGAAGGAGTTGATTTTGATCAAATATTCTCACCAGTGGTTAGGTTTGAGACAGTCTGGCTTATGCTGGCTCTTGCTGCCATTGAAAACTGGCATATTGAAGCAGCTGATGTTCAATTGGCTTACCTTTATGGAAAGCTGAAAGAAGAAATCTTTATGAAGCAATCTGAAGACTTTAAAGTCCCAGGGCAAGAGCATAAGGTACTACACCTATTGTGTGCCCTCTATGGCCTCAAGCAGGCAGGACTAGCCTGGTGAGAAGCACTCAATGAGAGCATGAAAGAACTCAGATTTGAACATCTCAAATCAGATGCTAGTATTTTTCTCTACAAAAAGAAAGGCACCTCAATGGTGGTCACCATCATTTATATACATAGATGACACTCTATTCTGTGATCCATCCAAGGCCCTTGTGGAAGAAGTTAAAGGACATTTCATAAAGAAGTGGGAATGCAGAAACTTAGGTCCTGCAAAGTAATTCTAGCATATGAGAATCAAAAGACATAATCGCAAAATCTTGTTTGATCAGTGTTCATATGTACCTGGAAAAGATACTAGGAAGATTTGGAATGCAGAATATGCATACTACACCTACTCCCTTGCCCCAGGGTTACTGTTACAATTCATTGGGCCCCTCTTTTCTTTTCCTTATATTTACTTACTGCACATACCAAAGAACCTTGACCCTTGCTGTTCGAGCCCCACTTGGGTTCTTTTCTTTTACCATTGCCTTTCCATTACCACTTATCTATTTAGTGTGACTCATCTGCAGTTGTATTACCAACCCTTATCTGATGCCATCATATCCACTGAAACAACTCAAATAAAAAGGAAGCAAAGAGGAGAGAGAATGATTCTCTGAGTCCAAGTGGCCTTGTGCTAATAGGAGTTTTCCTTATATAGGAGGTCAGGAGTTTGACTCCTGCCATGAGCAAGTTTAAATAGTGAAAAGAGCGATCATAACATCCACTCCATAGTGACTCAGCTTTTTTGTAATTCCATTGCTTTCTATTGCTGACTCACTTTCTTCCTTTGCCTACTCTTAACTATTCTGGCTCATGTATATAAACCCTTGATACTCTGGGGTATTCGCCATCTTAGACCTCCTGCAATCTACCTAGTATCTTGATTCCCCTTGGTCCCTCAGTCCTTGTCCTACTATTGAGTGGACACTCCTTCATACCTTTGATCCATTGCTAGTCTTGCAACATCTCTAGACCTGTTGATCCCTCAGTCCTCAATGGTCCTCAGAACCTCTGCCAAGAAAGACTCTTGAGCAGATCCCCTTCGACCCATTGTTAGTCCTACAGTGATCTTAGCCTCCCTGTCAAGGAATCCCCTCATTAGGCCCCCTCATCCTGTCTGCTGTATTGTAACAGTAAGCCATTGAAATTCTGCAGGCCTACACTTGACTATATTGAGCATAACAAAAGGTCTAAGATCTGATCAGCTATCATTGAATAAGCCACCACTGTTACAAACACTCTTTTTCACTATTTAAAAACTCACTCAGGTCAGGAGTTGAACTCCTGACCTCCTATATAAGGAAAACCCCTATCAGCACAAGGCTACTGGGACTTAGACGTTTTCCAGCATAACTTATCATGTGACTGCTTATGTAAGCAGTCTAGACCACAAGTCACATATTCAAGGGCCAGACTCTTATCTCTTATCTATGATGTCATGATGACATCACACCTCATGTCATACATGCCCATCACATAATGCATGCTTCTTTATGACTCATGCATTCTTATCAGCCAATCTCATCCTTGCCATCACCGCATGTTACAATTGGGACATTGATGTTTTCGATTTTCATTCTGCCTTCCTCAATGGGAAACTTGATGACAATGAGGTAATCTACATGGAATTACCCAAAGGTTTTGACAAGGGCAGGAAAGACATTGTTGCATGACTTGATGTCGCCCTTTACAAATTGAAACAAGATGTGCTGAAATGGTACCAGCAGCTATGCAAAGAACTTGCTGAACTTGGCCTCAACTGCATGGAGGCAGACTGGGGAGTTTTCGTGGCAAAAATAGGCATGCATATCCTTATTTTAACATCTCATGTCAATGATTGCACAGTGACAGGATCATCAAAAGAGCTCATCAAAGCCTTCAAAGATGAGATTGGATCGTGCTTCAAGATCACAGATCTCAGGCCCATCAGCTGGCTTCTTGGCATGAAGGTCACATGCGACTGTGACACCTGCACCATCTCCCTGTTGCAACAGCCCTACATCAACGTGATACTTGCCAAGTATAATTTTGCCAATCAGAAGCCACTTGCCATTCCCATGGACCCCCACATCCAACTCATGTGTTCCCAGTCTCCCCAATCTGCCACTGATGTAGCTTTCATGCATCAAGTCCCATTTCACACTGCTTTGGGATCACTCATATGTATACCTTGTGGTTGGTACTTGGCCTGACATTGCATTTATCATCACCACACTCACACAACTCACGGAGAACCCTAGAATTGCTCATTGGGATGTGCTGAAGTGTGTCTACAAGTATCTCCTAGGTACACACACATGGGCATTGACTTATGGTACACAAAAATCAAGTCTTGTCAGATACATGGACATGGATGGTGCATTGCAGAAGCACTACCATGCAATTTTGTGATACATGTTCCTTATTGATAGTGGTGCAATCTCGTGGAGCTCACACAAGCAAGAGCTCATCACGCTCTTGACAACAGAAGCCAAATACATCACATCCACACATGCTGCAAAGGAGGCGATTTGGCTCTGATGCCTTATTGCTGAGATGTTTGAACCCTCATGCAATCTCACCATACTCTACAATGATAACCAATCAGTGACTGTGCTTACCAAGGATGGTAATTATCATGCTTGTACCAAACATATTGACATTCATTACCATTTTATCCATTTTTCTATTGATAAAGGCTCTATTTGATTACTTTACTGCCCTACTGATAGTATGGTTGCTGATACCCTTACCAAAGCACTCCTCTCTGCTAAGATGAAACATTTCGCCACTGAACTCGGACTGCACTCCATTTGAGGAAGAGTGTTAGATTTAGCTTAGCATACAAATGTAGCTTACATAATACCATTGATATTTCTTGGTTGTATGTTTTTCCTTTTCCTCAGTCACATCTACTACCATGTGTCTGAGGTATGTTCATTCCACACTCATTTACCTACTGTTACACTCAACATGGTCAAGTGTAGGCCTGTAGAGGTTCGAGGGCTTACTGTCACTATACAGCTGATAGGACGAGGGGGGCCTGATGAGGGAGTTCCTTGACAGGAAGGCTAAGGCTAGCATAAGACTAATGTCAGGTCAAAGGGAGTCCGCTCAAGGGTCTTCCTTGACAGAGATTCTGGGAACTGTTGAGGGCCAAGGGATCAATCGGTCTTGGGGACATTGCAGGACTAGTGATGGATCGAGGGTTCAAAGGAAGCATCCATCCAACAGTAGGATGAGGACTAAGGACCCAAGAGCAGCTCCAAGATACTAGATAAATTGCAGGAGATCTAAGATAGTGAATACACCTGAGTATCAAAGTTTTATGTATGTGAGCCAAATGGTTAAGGGCAGATCAATGGAAGAAAGTGAGTCAGCAATAGAAAGTGATGGAATTGCAAAGAAGCTGAGTCACTACAGAGCAGATGTGATGGCATTGAATAAGTGTTGGTAATACAACTGTGGATGAGTCACGCTAAATAAGTAAGTGGTATTGCAAAGACAATGGTAAAAAGAAAGGACCCAAGCAGGGCTCAAACAGTGAGGGTCAAGGTTCTTTGATGTACATGGTAAGTGAAGTGAGAAAAAGAAAGAGGGGTCCAATGAATTGTAACATTATCCCCATTGTATGGATGAGACTGTGATGAAACCTAGTAGTCACCTCGATGAGACCTGGTCTTATTGTCATCAGCTTTGGCACTGACAATGAACTCATAGTCATCCACTGCTGGTGGAGAAGGAGGGGAAGTGGGGACCCAACAAGGGATCCGAACATTGGGGTGTCATCCAGGTGGGATAGGGCAACCATGGTGTGAAGAGGAGGAGTGAGGGGACTATTGTATAGACGAGTCTGAGGAAGAGAAGGCAAACATACAAGGAGTTCGTGGGTGCATGGGACATGCTCATTGAGGATGTCCTGGGGATTGTTGGTGGCAGATGGGGCACTGATAGAATGGGCAAAGGGAATGGTGATGCCCAAGGTGATGGCATTGATAACACACCTCATAATAGTGAGGGTGGTTGGGGGGAGGAACCATACTTCCTGATTACCGGCCCAGTAGTCGTCGGCACAGTCTAGGGCAGTGACTTCTTGGGCAGAGAGTGATTCAGAGGATGCAGACAGGGTGGAGACATGCTCATTGCCCGTATTGGCAAGGTTTTGAAGATATTGATCGATGTCAATAATGAAGTCAGTCATATCCAACTGGTGCATCAGTTGGATGAGGTTGTGTTCCAGGGTCTGGTGGAGACAATGGATGTGGAGGTTGTCCAGTGCTTGGGTAGCAGAGGTGATGGGGGTGGCAGCAGAGATGGCGATGCGGGAGTTTGTCAGGAAAAGACGATACATGAGAGTGAAGGGAGAGTGGGGTTCCATGTGGGCATCAAGCACCATGGTGAGACTGGAGTCTCAGAGTTCAGTGGTGATGGCAGCGGTGAGGTCATCATCGATAGGTGTGGGGTGGTTAGGTAGGGCAGCGAGGGGTATGAACAATGGGAGATGAGTGGGGCAGCTGGAGATTTATTGGGCAAGGGGAATGGGTATAGTAGTGGGGATGAGGGGTTCAGGGTGGGTCCAGCTAAAGCCAGGCCATGCAGAGGGAATGCCTTCTGCATTGTTGTGAAGGCATTGAATCAGGGAGGGGGGAGGTACAGGGATAGGTGCATTGTTGAGTTCAAGGGGGTTGTTGGTGGGAGTGGTAGTGGACCAGCCAGCTTCAGTGACATTAGAGGGAACATCGCTGGGGACAGGAGAGGGTGCAAAGAGGGTGATGGATATGATTGTAAAGGGTGTGGTTTGATTGGAGACTGAGGAGATCGAGTAATGATGTTTATAGTCATTGAGGAGAGGACCAGAGTTCTGTAGATTCCATTTGGGTTTCCAGGAATTGTCTTCAGCAGTATATCCTTTCCATCAAATCAGGAAGGAATGGGAACACAGAGGTCCATGATGGCAGATGATCTTCTTGATTTCATATTCTTCATGCCCATCAATAAGATCAGGTGGTGGGAAGGGGTAGTTTGGCCCATGAATGGGGTTTTTGTGGTAGGGGGATAGGAGGGATGCATGGAATACTGGGTGGATTTTCCATGATCATGGGAGGTGTAGTTCATAGATGATGAAAGATAGCACCTTAACAATGGTAAAGGGTCCTTCATGTTTCGGGGCAAACTTCAGGTTGACAATGGAGCATTTGAGGTTTTGGGCCTCAAGCCAGACTTTGGTTCCTTTGGCAAAGGGGGTGAAGGAGCAGTGGTTTCAGGATGCCATGACTTGGTGAGCGAGTTCATGGGTGGCAAGGGCCTTGTTGCAAGCAGCAATGAGGGATTTGAGGTGGTCCTCAATGGCAAGAATGTGGGAGTCGATGATAACCAAGGGAAGGGCATGGGGTTCATATCCCATCATGAGATAGAACAGGGTCTGTCCAGTAACAGAGTGGGGGTGGTGATTGTGAGCGAACTCAGTGTGGGGGATGAGTTTGGAATATGTGGTGGGGCTGCTTCTGCAGAAGATGTGAAGGTAGGTCTTGACTTCCTCATTAACTCGTTCAGTTTCGCCATCAGTCTGGGGGTGGTACATGGTGGAGAGCGTGAGGGAATAGTTGAGTGCTTGTTCCAACACTTTGGCAAAGGCAGAGGCGAACTGAGGGCCTCGATCCGAGATGATTCTGTCGTAAAGACCGAATTGAAGGAAGACTTTGTGGAAAAAGAGGGCTGCTACCCCTTTGGCAGTGATGGTTTTCTTGGTAGGGCAGAAAATTACCCCCTTAGTAAGGCCATGGTCGACCACGACCAAGAGAGTATCAAAACCTAAGGATTTGGGGAGGTCGGTGATCAGATCACACAAGATCTGCTGGAAGGGTCAGGTACACAAAGAGCAAATGGGGGTGAGTGAAGGGACAGTGGGGTGGGTGTTGACCTTGTGCTGTTGACATGAGGCACAACCTTCGACATACTTTTGTACATATTGAGCAAGGCCTGGCCACCAAAACTCGGCAGCAATGAGCTGATGAGTTTTGAGATAACCAGGGTAACCAGCAGTCTCGTGATCATGGCAGTGCTGGCAGATGGAATATTGAAGAGATTCATCAGGGGGGATGTAGACACATTCTTGGAAGGTAAGAATGCCATCTCTGTATTGCCAGTCAGACAGGTGAGACTGAAAGGCTTGGGGAATGATTCCATCAAGGGATTGAAGGGCCTTGAGGACAAAGGGGTCCATCTTGAAATGAGATAAGATGTGTTCCTGGAGCATGGCATCAACAATGTTGACAAACAAGGATGGGGGAAGGAGGGTGACTTCTTCATTGTTAGTGTCATTCAAGGGGATGAGATCAGGGCAATGGGAGAGAGCATTGGGACCAGCGAGGAGTTTACCGGGGACATGAATCATGGTCAGATCAAAATCTGTGAGGTCAAGGAGCCAATGGGCCTGGTGGTGGTTGAGGTTCTGTGCTGACTGGAAGTAGGTCAGGTTCTTGTGGTCCGTAAAGACTTGGACTGGATGGGAGCTGCCATGGAAATAATGGCGCCAGGATTTCAGGGCTTGCATGATAGTGAGGAGTTCCCAATCATAGATGTTGTAGTTTCGTTCTGCTGGTGAGAATGACTAGGAGAGATAGGAACAAGGGTGCCAATCCCTGTTGATATCTTTCTGGAGAAGGATAGTACCAGAGGTAAACTTGGAGGCATCCATTGCGATAGCAAATGGAGCAGAGAGGTTGGGGAGTTGGAGGACTGGACAGGCAAGGAATAGTTCTTTGAGTCAATCAAAGGACATCTGACACTCAGGGGATCAGGCCTAGGGAATGGTCTTCTTGGTAAGATTGATGAGGGGGCAGGCTACTGAGGAGTAATCTGGGATGAAGCAATGATAGAAGTTGGTGAAGCCAAGGAAGGAGTGGACATTGCAAAGCTTTTCTGGGGTAGGCCAGGATGCGATCCCATCAAATTTGATGGGGTCCATGGCAAGTTGACCAGGTTTAATGATCATTCTGAGGTATTCAACTTCTTTAGAGGTGAAGTTGCATTTCTTGAGTTTGAGGTGAAGGTTGAGTTCCTTCATGTGCTGGAGGACATGCTTGGTTCATTCAGTGTGGGTTTTCTCATCCGGGGAGAAGATGAGGAAATCGTCCATGTAGATGATAAGCCAACCTTCGGTGATCATATCATGGAAGGAGTTGTTCATGAACCTTTGGAAGGTGGCAGGGGAGTTGGTGAGACTGAAGAACATTACAGTTGGTTCAAAGAGTCCTTTATGGGTAATAAAGGCAGCTTTCCATTGATATTTGTCTTTGATTCAGACATTGTTGTACCCCCATCGAACATCGAATTTCATAAAGATCTTGGCATCATGGAGTTTATTGACAAGGTTGGAGACTAGGGGGAGGGGGTAGGCATTGTGAACAGTATGTTTGTTAAAATACTGGTAGTCCTGACATGGATGGAGTCCACTGTCCTTCTTTTTGATGAAGAAGAATGGGGAGGCTTGGGGGGAGTTTGAGGGGTGTATCTTGCCCAAAGCAAGATTTTCATCAAGGAAGGTTTCCATAGCTTTGTGCTCATCTGGGGAGAGGGGGTAAATCTTTCTAACTTTGGGTGTGAAAGATTCATTGAGGTTGATCTCATGATCATAGGGGCATGAGGGAGGTACATGGTCCATAGCTTCTTTTGAGAAGATGGAGGTGGAGTTGAAGTATTCAGGGGGGAGAGTGACCTTGGATTTGGCTTTTTCAGCAGCCATGGCCAACTTAGTAGAGTTTGTGAGTTTGGTGATGAGGGGATCGCCTTTGGGGATGAAGTGGTAACCACACTGGATGATGCAGTTGACAGTGTAGTTGTCACAAGCGCAGTGGAGGTATTGTGGCTCCATCTCATAGTCAAGGTATTCATAGAGGCATTCATCATAGACAGAGTCTACTTGGACATGGCAAGGGGGTCAAGAGAAGGGCTTGAACTGTTGAAAATGGATTTCATATTGGTTCAAGTTGACTTTATGGAGTGTGTAGAGCTCTTTGGATTGGTTGGTAGACTTATTGATTGAGAGAGTTTGACCAAACCAGTCAATGGTGGGGTTGACAGCTTTCAGCCAGGGGAGGCTGAGGATAAGGTTTTGTCAGCCACAATCCATGATATAGAAGAGGACTTTGTGGGTGAGTCCTTTGATGTGAACAAAGAGTTTGATGATGAAGCAGACTCCTCCTTTGTCAGTTGGTCCCTGGTTGAGGTTGGTGACATTAAGGGGAGAGAGGAGTCAGATGGTGGGGAGTTTGTTTTTGTGAACAAAGCCCCAATCGATGCAAGAGATGTCAGCGCCACTATCAATAAGGGTGCAAGTGTCAATGGTTTTCAACATGTGCAAGGGTACAATGATTTGGACAGGGATTTGCATTGAACCAGGCAGAGTAGATACATTTACACATTGTATTTTAGGAGAGTCCTGTGTTGGTCAAGGTCTCTGTTCTAAAAATCCTTCTTGGGGGAAGGGTGAATTGGACATGACGAATTGTGAGGTCATCATCATCATCATTGCAGTTTTGGAGCTTGGGAAGGTTATCGTCAACCTGTTTGACTTGTTTGACTGAAGTCTTATGAGGTTCCTTGGGATACTTTCCACAAGCATCAGCTCAGTGGCCTTTCTGCCTGCAGCATAGGCAATGCCCTTCTTTGAAGCATCACTCCTGCTCTTCAGAAGTTAGTTAGGGGGTCTGGGGACATTGACTGCATTAATGTCCATGACATCAGGGTTGTGAGTTTTCTGGGAAGGAGAGATGGTGAAGGGGGTTGTTATGATTTGTTGGTCCACTACCCTTTTTCCTTGACATTCATTCACCATTGTACACCAAAGGCCTTAGACCCTGGTGTTCGAGTCCCGCTTGGACCCTCTCTTTTCTTAGACCTTTTCCTTGAATACTGCTTACATATTTAGTGTGACTCATCCGCAGCTGTATTACCAATATCTCTCCAATGCTGTTGCATCATTCCATAGTGACTCAGCTCTTCTTCGCGATTCCATCGCTTTCCATCGCTGACTCACCTTCTTCTTCGACCTACTCTTAACCATTTGGTTCAAGTATATAAACCCTCGGTACACCACTGTAGTCCCTCATCCTAGACCTCCTACAATCTACCTTGTACCTTGGATTGTCTTCAGTCCCTCAGTCCTCGTCCTACTGTTGAGTGGACACTCCTTAGAAACCCTTGATCCACTGTTAGTCTTATGGTGTCCCAAGAAACCTCTGTCAAGGAAAACCCTTGTCAGATCCCTTGACCCTGTCTCCTCGACAGTCCTCAGAACCCTTCGATCCTGTCTCCTCGACGGTCCCCAGAACCCTTCGATTCTGTCTCTTCGACAGTTCCCAGGATCTTCCTCAAGGACGCCCCCTTGTTGGACCCCTTGACCCCTGTCAGCTGCATAGCGACAGTAAGCCCTTGACCCCTTTGTAGGCCACGCCCCGACTACGTCGAGCATAACAAAAGGTCTAGGATCTCCCTCAGGAAAGGCTATCTTCGAATAAGCCACCATTTCGTACCAACGCCCCAGAAACCCTAGACCCTATCCCGACCCAGCATCGCGAAGGGACCCCATTGACTCATCTGACTCAGACGAACCCTCCACTGAACCCCCCATCGATACTGACAAAGACATTGTCATCCCTCAACAACCTGAGGACTTAGAATTTACCCATCGATTCTCTGCAATGCTTAGCATCCCCAGAGTTCCCACTCCCCCATCCCCAACCCCAGTTCGTCGTCAACTGATGTTTTCCCTGCCCCCCCCCCCCCCCCCCCCCGTCACCATGAACCCGCATCCCCAAACCCCCAAAACCTCCCCTGTGGCCCCAGACGCCTTTGACGGCTCTTACGCCGAAGCCATACCCTGGCTCTCCTCGATCCAAACCTATCTTCTTGTCAACAAGGCTGTCTATGACGATGACGACAAGAAGATCGCCTATGCCCTCTCCTATATGAAGAAAGACTCAGCCGCCACATGGGCCACTACCTTCCGCCGAGATGCCATCGCCAACCAGACGTTTGGCAAGTTCACCGACTTCATCGACAAGTTCAAGGCTGCCTTTGAACACCAGGACACAAAGAACCAAGCCATCAACTGGCTTCACTCCAAACGCTTAGTCCCCAAGAAAGCCGGATCCTACAGCCCTGAACTCACCAAGTTCATCGCCGAATTCCACAACAACGTCGCCTTATCAGGCATTTCCGATCAGAATGTTCTGATTAACTACTTCGCCACTGCCATTCCCCCCTCCCTCTCCCACCGTATCTTCTCCATGGACACGGTCCCCACCAAGATCGATGAATGGTACTCCAAAGCCGTTCACTTCCAAGTCCAGAATGACTGCGCCCAGACCATCATCAATCAGCACCGCACCCCCGCCACCCATTCCTATCGCCCCTACCACACCCCCACCCCCACCACATCCAAGGTCTGTGACTCCGACGCCATGGACGTTGACGCCATCTCTACCCCACGACCCCCCAAGCTAACTCCCGAGGAGCGGGAGTGATGCTTCAAGGAAGGACGTTGTCTTCGATGCAGGCAGAAAGGCCACAGAGCCGATGCTTGTGTCAAATACCCCAAGGAACCTCGCAAAACTTCGGTCAAGCGAGTTGAACAAGTCAACGACGACCTCCCCGGACTCCAGCCCTGCGACGACAATGACGACCTCACGGTTCGTCACGTCCAATTCTCCCTCCCTAAGGAGAACTTTTAGATCGGAGATCTTCCTCGACGCAAGATTCTCCTAGAATACAACGTGTAAAAGTATCTACCATGCCTGGAACAATGCAAATCCCCATTCAAATCATTGTTCCCTCCCACACATTAAAAGCCGTCGACACTTGCGCCCTCATCGATAGCGGCGCCGATATCTCCTGCATAGATTGGGGCCTCATTCACAAACACAAGCTCCCCACCACTCAACTCCCTTCCCCCCTCAATGTCACCAACCTCAACCAGGGACCCACCGACAAAGGAGGAGTTTGCTTCACCACCGAACTCTTCGTCCACATTGAAGGCCTCGCCCACAAGGTCCTTTTCTATGTCATGGACTGTGGACGACAAAATCTCATCCTCGGTCTCCCCTGGCTGAAAGCCATCAATCCCACCATTGACTGGTTCGGGCAAACCCTCTCCATCGATGAATCCACAGACCAATCCAAGGAACTCCATTTGTTGCACAAGGCCGACCTCAACCGGCATGAAGCCCGATTCCAGCAATACAAACCCTCCCCCCGACCCCCTCGACACATCCAAGTAGACTCTATCTACAACGGACGACTCTACGAATATCTCGACTACGAGACTGAACCCCAGGACCTCCGATGAGCCCACGACAACTACACAATTAACCGGATCATTCGTTGCGGCTACCATTTCATCCCCAAAGGCGACCCCCTCATCGCTAAACTCACGAACTCCACTGAACTCGCTATGGCTGTGGAGAAAGCCAAACCCAAGGTCACCCTTCCCCCTGAATATGCCGAATTCGCTTCCATCTTCTCGAAAGAAGCCACAGAACACGTACCCCCACCCCGATCATATGATCACGAAATCAACCTCGATGAATCCTTCACCCCGAAGGTTGGGAAACTCTACCCTCTCTTCCCAGACGAGCGCAAGGCCACGGAAACCTTCCTCGACGAAAACCTTGCCTCAGGCAAGATCCGACCCTCGAATTCCCCTCAAGCATCCCCCTTCTTCTTCGTCAAAAAGAAGGACGGCGGACTCTGCCCTTGCCAAGATTACCGATACCTCAACGAACATACCGTTTGCGATGCCTATCCCCTCCCCCTAGTCTCAGACCTCGTCGACAAGCTTTGTGATGCCAAGGTCTTCACGAAGTTCGATGTTCGATGGGGCTACAACAACGTCCGAATCAAGGACAGACACCAGTGGAAAGCCGCCTTCATCACCCATAAAGGCCTCTTCGAACCGACCATAGTGTTTTTCGGTCTCACCAACTCCCCTGCCACCTTCCAACGCTTCATGAATAACTCCTTCCGTGACATGATCGCCGAAGGATGGCTCGTCATCTATATGGATGACCTCCTCATCCACTCCCCTGATGAAAAAGTTCACGCTGAACGAACTAAGCATGTCCTCCAACGCATGAAGGAACTCGACCTTCACCTCAAGCTCGAGAAGTGTAACTTCGCTTCCAAAGAAGTTGAATACCTAGAAATGATCGTCAGACCAGGACAACTCGCCATGGACCCTGTCAAGCTCAATGGGATTGCATCCTGGCCTACCCCAGAAAAACTCCGCGATGTCCGCTCCTTCCTCAGCTTTGCCAACTTCTACCGCCGCTTCATCCCTGATTACTCCTTCATCGCCTGCCCTCTCATCGATCTTACCAAGAAAACCAGTCCTTGAGCCTGGTCATCAGACTGCCAGAAGTCCTTCGAATGCCTCAAGGAACTCTTCCTCACCCACCCGGTCCTCCAACTTCCCAACCTCTCTGCCCCATTTGCTATCGCTACCGACGCCTCGAAGTTCACTTCAGGTGCGATCCTCCTGCAAACCGACACCAATGGCGACTGGCACCCCTGCTCCTACCTCTCCCAATCGTTCTCCCTGGTGGAACGAAACTATGATATCTATGACCGCGAACTCCTCGCCATCATGCGAGCCCTAAAAACCTGGCACCATTATCTCCATGGCAGCTCCCACCTGATCCAGGTATTCACCGACCACAAGAACCTGACCTACTTCCGGTCAGCCCAGAATCTCAACCACTGTCAAGCCTGATGGCTCCTCGATCTCGCTGACTTCAATCTCATCATGATCCATGTCCCTGGCAAACTCCTCGCCGGCCCAGATGCCCTCTCCCGCCGCCCAGACCTCCTCCCCTCAGACGATACTGATAATGATGGAGTAACCCTTCTCCCCCCCTCCCTGTTCATCAACGTCATCGATGCCATGCTCAAGGAACACATCTCGTCCCACTCTGAAACTGATCCCTTTGTCCTCAAAGCCCTTCAGTCTCTTGATGGAACTATTCCCCCTGCCTTCCGCTCTCGTCTTTCTGACTGGCAATACAAGGACGGCATCCTTACCTTCCAAAACCGTGTCTATATCCCTCCCGATGACTCCCTCCGATGTTCTATCCTCCAATGATGCCATGACCACAAAACTGCTGGCCACCCCGGCTACCTTAAAACCCGCCAGCTTGTTGCTGCTGAATTCTGGTGGCCAGGTCTTGCCCAATATGTGTGCAAATACGTAGAAGGTTGCGCCTTGTGTCAACAGAACAAGGCCAACACACACCCCATGGTACCCCCCCTCACTGTTACGCTTTTTGGTTATTGGTGCAACGTTGGACATTGTATGTGGTACAAGTCCCTTGCTCAGTGTGTCCTCAATGGCGACACAAGGTCCAATAGAAGTCCGGGGTCTCTTAGGCAATCTTTCAGCACTAAGGGGGGCTCGTAACCACGTA
>JBBPMF010000212.1:0-43002 GCA_038090175.1 Austroboletus eburneus | reverse complement strand
AGCCCCTCAGTTCGAATATCAACTTAGTTCCGTCCTCTGCTCTCTCCTCCGTCATTGAGCTCGTCAACGAGTTCTCTCGCTTGAGTCTTGATGACTCTCCTCTGACCTCTGGTCACTCCGTACCTCCGCTCCGCTCCCCTCGTAAATCAGGGACAACGGAACTGGACAAGGGCACACCACACAAGGTGAAGCCGAAGTCCCTACCCCCTCCGACCAACTCCGGCGCTCCGGAGTTCGCTACCCAGTCCCCGACGAACCCGCACTTAACATTCACCCGCTGAGCATGCAGAGTTACAACATACTGTCATGGGTGAACCTGATGACGGCTCTCAAGAGGTGGTTGATCCTGGCGAACAAATCATGGCTGCACCCAAAAGAGCCAAAGGTAGAAAAGCTATGGTGACCAAGGTGCACAAGAGTGGCCATGCAAAACGATGCAAGGTAGATTCAGACAATGAAGATGTGGATGAAGAGGACAGCAGTTGTTTGCATGGTGCGTCCAAGACTGTGTCACCTTATCAGATGAAAGAGCTGTTTCCGGTCATCGTCACCATGTATGAAATGATCATTTGAGACCAGCCCCATCTGTCCAAGTACAACTAGGGCTACATTGTCATTGATGAGGGCCATCGGTTAAAGAATCTCAACTGTAGACTCAGTCAAGTGATCAAGAAATACCCCAGTGCAGGGCGGATGATTTTAACTGGCACGCCACTCCATGTAAGCCCAGCACTGTTTTCCACATCTTGCATTGCCGATGTGCTGCTTTGAATAGAATAACCTCACTGAATTGTGGTCTTTGCTTAATTTTATCCTCCCAGATATTTTTGATGACTTGGATACCTTTCAGGAGTGGTATGTTATGTTCTGCAACTTTGGATGTATGCTCATGTCAGCCCAAGGTTCAATCTTGGTACCCTACAATCGCTCTTGTTGTCTACCCAATCAACACAACTCATCTCTACTCTTCATGGGATCCTAAAACCTATTCTCTTGCGTCACCTGAAAGCCGACGTGGAAGGTCTGTTACCACCTAAAAAAGAATGTTATCTATGCACCAATGAGTGTCAAACAATGAGACATGTATGCGAGATCATTGAGGGCCGGATTTGTCAGTATTTGATTAGAAAGGAGAGGGCAGATCCGTTGGTGGGAAAGAGGTAATCGATGTGGATGCACCAAGAAAGATGCGAAGGGGAAAGAAGGGATGTTATGATGAGGATGAGAGCGACAACGACTTTGAACGGACAGAGAATGATCTCACGAAGCAAGTTGAGCAAGATGTGTCGGAAGTCAGGAGACAACACCAAATACGAGAGAGCGGTGAGTACGCCTATGGGTCATATGATCGAAGCTAATCATGGTGGCAAAAGTCAAAGGAGCCAACAATTTGCGTCTATAAAACACAGTGATGCAGCTGCGCAAAGCCTGTCCACATCCACTCTTGTTTAGAGATACGACAGAGCCATTGCCTGAAATGACAGATGAACTAGTAGATGCTAGTGGCAAGATGATGGTGCTTGAGCGGTTATTGGACGAACTATTTTGCCCGAGACACAGAGTGTGATTATTCAGCCAATTTACCACCATGTTGGACATTATCGAGGTATGAGCACTTTTTTATATATTGTGTGTTGCTCATCATGCTTTGGCAGACATGGGCGGTAGATGTTAAGGGGTGGTGTATCTGTCATATTGATGGCTCGACGAGTCCGTTGGAACACCGGGAACAGATGAATCTATTCCAGGGTGCTGGTGACAGTGCAGATGCACCCATGTTGTTCTTGTTGAGTACATGTGCGGGAGGGCTGGGGATCTTGTTGACGGCTGCTGACACAGTGATCTTCTATGACCAGGACTGGGTATGCGAACGAAAACGTGTAAGGAATAACGTGCCGACAGGGGTGACATGTAGAATCCACAAATGGGCATGCAAGTGCAGGACAGGGCACATCGAATAGGTCAGACGAAGCCTGTACTCGTGTTTCGATTGGTGACAGCGCATACGGTCGAGACTCGGATCATGCAGCGCACAACAGAGAAGCACAAACTTGAGGCGTTGGTGATTGCGAAAGGTGTGTTCATGTTTGGAGGGTCTCGCGTTGCTCATGGGTGATTTTAGGCAAGTTCAAGACGCCTGGGCAGGTGGGGTGGACCAAGGCAGATACGATTGCAGACATGGTGGCTGCACTGCTAAAGCTCGAGGGAGATCACATTGAGGTGGTGCCTGAGACGCGGGAGGGCAAGCAAGGCGTGTTGAGTGACCGGGATCTTGTGGCATTGTTGGACCAGAGTGATGTGATATTTATGGATCGGCGCAAAGGCTGGTCGAGTGGGGAAGAACGAAAAGGGGGTGGCAACGAGGGACCGAGTGGCAAAAAGACAGCGTTTGTTGTGTACAAGGTGCCTGTGCACAGCGGAAACGAGCTGGTGGCCAAGCTAATGGGAGAAGAAGGGTCACGATACGACCGCATGCCTGGCCTTGTGCTGGTGGCGTGGCTTGTATAAAAGTAGGTCGATACCCTTAATCTATGATATTAATCCTTGTTCACTTGACAAAGACGATGCATGCGCCCTTGAGTTGTCTCTCGTTGATGCTGCCCGACGACAGATCGCCCATCGGCACTCTGATAGTTGTCGAACGTCGTTTTACAATCTCGGTTGTCCACCTTCTGGCAGAGCTCCTCATGGCCATCTGTGCCTACCTCGAGTGCCGGACGATCGCGTCCTCATTCTCGCCCACTTTCGAAGCAATTGACATACATATGGCTAGGTCTGTCGCCGATGGTGAGATGTTGTTGACGCGTCGCTCCATCTCCAATACTGCATCGAGCTTGCATGAGACGGCATGTCTGACTTGGACTCAAAAGTCAATCTGAGCACGGCCGAGCGACTGGTGCAGCTTAGAGCACTGCGTGAGGCGTGGTATACGTTGAAGTGGACGAGCTGTGTCAGCGTGATGATGCCAGGGCAGTGTTGTGCGTATGAACTTGTGGGGGGTGTATTTTGCAAGATGCATCCAAGGGCACAGGGTCATCATGGTAGGTTGGGCCAGGGAGTCGGTCAGGGGAAGGGACTAGTGCAAGTAGGTCAGGAACTAGGCCAGGGACTTGGAATCGGACTCGCTGCACTTGACGGGTGGGGCAACTGGTTGCACCTCAATGATGACAACAACAGGGAACATGGGATTGCTCATCTCGGTGCGTATGAGATGCCCCACACATTCATGATGACGTCGCTCCCCAGTAAAGAGGAGCCTGCACATACGATCGTGCGAGATGACGTCGGCGTTCTGACGCATGATTTCACCATCAATCAATCGCAGGATCTGATGGTGCTTCTCCAGGATGGGGAAGGCGGGTATGTTCCCTTTTCCTTTCCCCCCATTGCTTCTTTCTCATGCAATGACAATCCGAGCAGACCGATCATGCCGCCCGGTCCGGGTGCACTTGACTTGCACATGTGCACGATCTCAACCAATGAAACGCACCCCGAGGCATGGGTGCCTGTGTTCCACATGCCAATGCCTTCTCCAGCCATCAATCTGTTCATCCAGATCATTGATGATGTCATGGGTAAGCAGTATCCCGCGTTTTTGATGGGTGATATGAAGGAAATCAACGTGTTTACCATGTGACGCAAGACCGAATCATGTTGAATTGTACCATCATTTGAACGGTGCCTTACGAATTGCTATGATCATAGTTTTTGCTGTGTAGTATTGAAGTTTCAGCCAGGATGAATTTGCTTTTCATTCTTTGCTTCAAAATTTCACAAGCAAAAGAGTAGAAAAAAGGGTAGACAATCTTATTACATCCACTAGCACGTCTGACTTTTCCCACTCCTGTTTCCTACTAAAGTTCTGAGCTACACATGCTTTTTGTGTGAAAGGATTGCCCGTTGTAAGCATTAGCACAGGCCAGACGATGGAAACACAAAATATGAATATGTATACAGTATATCGTACTCTACCTTAAGTGTCCCAGTCATATCATCCATTCCTCATCCACCAAGCAGAAAACAGCCTTGTCAAATTTAAAATTGGTGAGGCTGGAGGCAGAATCAACATGCTCATGAAAAATGTGCTGTATGTCTTCAAATGAGATGCCCTCAATGATAAAGTCCTCCAGCATGAGGAACTGCAGGCTTGGCAGGATAGCAGTGATGTCCAGAAATGAGAAAAGTGTCTAGTGTCTCATGTCAAACAGCTATAACAGATACTCGGAACCCAAGACGTACACTTTCATTAGCAATCACATCTAGAGTTTGATCCACCACAAGCAAGCGAAGGAGAGACAAGTGCTTCCACTCAGGGAGATCGAAATTGACTGAAACTATCTGGTCTGAGTCTTTATCATCTTTGATAGATATGGAAATTGACAACATCTTGACCGTTCTGGGTGTTTGTCTGAGAGCAGTGTCTACATCATGAAGACTGAACAATTCGGAACAACAGGGGGAGCCAGCGTGTTCTTTCAACAAAGCCAATGTCTACAACCAGAGTATGCAAAAACATGGGGTCGAAATAAGAATTCATGTGAGGATTCATTTCGAGGAAAGGTATCTTGATCATCTCTAGCCCAACGTCACTTTCCAGGAAACTGCAAAAGTCAAACATTAGCTTCTTGACTCAATTCAAGAAATGATCTGCAAGATTCTTTGCCAACCCCACAGAAAGAAAGATTGAGTTTCCAGATGTTAATCATACCTCTCACGCATGGAAAGTCCCAGGTTTCTTCAGAGATATGGTGGAATAATGAGGTCCCCCTTGTCCTCTTGGAGAAGAGCAAGTGTGCACGAGGATACTGAAGTAGCCAGAAACTGACATGAACTCGAATATGTGGCATGTCCACCTGATGGGTGAACAAAATTGAAGAGGAGAAGTAGATCCCGTCTGGTATGGCAAGTAAAATTATTTTCACTATTCCACTGTTCTGGCACTGGAGAAAGAGTGGGTTAGGATATTGTGTATAGTAACAACACATGTGATACTCAGTGGACCATTTAAGGAGTGACATAGCTCGTGACAGAATCGCAAAAATGAACTTCTGAATGGGGAGCAAGCAGACATATCATTGGAGAATGTTTGAACTGACAGTGTCATATTAATGTCATAGAAAGGTCTGACAGCCAATATTATTCATTGGTGGTGAGGCAATGCTCGAGATGAAACGTGGATTTGCGCTTCATGAATTGTTGGGGGAGAGGTAATGTTGATTGGTAACTCGAACATGCATTCTAGAGCCTTTCCAGATCCAACACATTGCTTTGTCAGATGAACTTGACGTTACTTGCTCCTGCCCCGTTGTCCTCAAATGAGATGAGCATGACATCCGGTAGATACATGCAACTGAGGTCGAGGTCTAACACATGCCCAGTGCATTGTATCTGTGATGCCAGATGGTGGGAAGGACTGCCAAACATCATCATAGCATGTGTCAGCTTCAAGATGAACTCTTGTCACTGAAGAATCTTGGATACATGCCTCGTGATCTACAAGCCAAATTAAGATTAAGTCAACAAGTTAAGGACCAACATTTACACATGTAGACTTCGATCTTTTTCCTCTTCCATGGTCCCTCCTTTGTTCGCTTTTTCTCCTTTGTTTTTACCTTGCACTCTTTTACATCTGGGGTCTCTCCTTCTGTGTGTTTGGGATTGAAGTAGCTCTTATCCATGCAGATACCTTCTGTGCTTTCAATCTTCGGGGTATTTTCCTTGGCAAAAGGATGATGAGATGATGACAGCAATCATAGGTATCTTGGTGACATATGCATGGGCATCGCAGGATGCTTCAAATGACTGGGCCATTTGTGCTTGTCAGGGGTAGATGCCAAGTCCACATTGCCCATCTTCATTCTGGTTGTAAAACAATCTGAACCTGCTGTAGAAGACACAATTGCACTGGAAATGGTATCCACCAGTGTGCCCTTACAATCTCTTTCTTCCTTGATTTCTAAAATGCCAGAATTGAATCTGTGTTCACACCATCATGGAGTCTGCATCACAATCTTGGGTGTCTGTCAATGTAACTTTAGAAACATCGTCGACAGAGTATTGGATAATGTTGAAGCCAGGCAATGTTTCTGCACCAGAAGTAAGTGTGTCGGTCGTAGATACCGCAGAGGCAGACATATGTTGGTGGCCGAGTATCCCCTGAGGATATGGCTGAGAGTGAACTTGCTAGGATGCTTGTTTTTGGCCACCTTGTGTGTTTTGTAGCCATGATAGTCATTCCAATTGGATAAACAAGGTTGGTGGGGTTCCTCAAAAGCAAAGTCTTCATATCCTGCATTTGAACTGCTACTTTCTCTGCTCATGCTTCACTCCTCATTGTGGTAGTGGTTGTGATGATAGAGCAACAACAATGCGCTCAGTATGCCATTGCCAAGCTTAGGGGGATCGCTGGTAGGGTGGTAATTCCTAGACAGCACTGTATGATCTCTCAGAGTCATCCTTCAATGCACAGCCAGAGCCTCTTGTAGCAATGCTGAAACACGCTGACTCAGACACACTGCCACTGCACCTTCATCATATGTTTCCTGATGTGTGCATATATTTTTATTGTCTCTTGTTTTTCACACTCTGTGATATGCAGTTTGACATATATTTTCAGGATGACAGTGTGTGTCTACATTGAATCATAGTACAAGAATGTTCATCTACAAGATCATTCACTCTCACTACAACCACTGCCACCTCAGGAAGTTTTTGTGGACCTCTGAGTCCTCACTCATTTCGCAATAACAGGCCATTCTAGTTTCGGTGACCCAGCTTCAGGTGAGCCTGTGCCCTCCAGTGTCTCCTTGGTTTGTTTTTTAGGCTTTAAGATGGAAAGGATTGGATTAGAATCAGGTGAGCAACTACTTTGGATGTACCAACTGATGTTCCATTTGGGCCTTTCATTCATCCTCTGTCTCATAGATCGACATTAGATCCTCGGTGACCTGCCAAGAAAGGGTATTTCCTGCAACGGATGCATTGTCTGTTGGGGCTCACACCTGACCAGACTCAATATCCAGCTGGATTGTCTGTTGGAGGTCAGCCTGAGCTGCAGCAGTCAATTTGGACCATACCACAGGTACATCAAATGGCAAGAAGCTAAATGACACTGACTGGAGAGTTACTGTGTGTGGAATGCTGACTCTGATGACATCTTGGTGGGGTGTCTGGTGTGCCATGGTGGAGAGGGGGGAAAAGCTCATGCAACCCTTGTAAAAATGCTCCCAGTCTTTTTGTTTTGCTTCTTTTTCCATTCACTTTGAGGCATATATTGCTGGTTCTTATTTGAGTTGAAGGCACTAACAACTAATCAATGATCCACATTGATCTAGCAGCTAATAAATCAGTCCCGTGGAGCTGGAGAGACTCCGAGGACTTCTTGCCCTCCAGAGGCTTCTCGAACCAAGATCATGCTTTTAGGAGGCCTCCAGAGCCACGGATGATCCTCAATGCACACATGAGTGGGTACATACATAGACCAATGCTGTCTGCATCGACACCTATCCATCCTGGCCCTCCCTCCTTGCCCCCTTCACCTAGACCTCCACTTGCATGAGTGAGCAGCAGTGATGACTGGCCATTGCTTATCGTTGCCATTGCCAGCACTCACCCCTTTCATCATCCACTCATTGGCATCAACTGCTCATTGTCGCCCTTTCATTGCTGTTACACACTCATCACCACCTGATCGTCATTGCTTGCTCACTTGTCGCCTGTTCTTCACCATTCATTATCCATTTGTCATTTCCCATTCCTTGCCTCCCGTTCTTCTTCATCACCTATTCCTTGTTCCTTACCATTCATCTCACATTTCATCATTGCTCACTTGTCACCTATCCATTGCCGCTTGGTTGTCGTTGGGACCCCATTGTCATTTGTTCCTCATCCATTATTTTCCATTAGTTCCTTTGTTGTCTGCTCTCCCTTGTCCCTTATGCTGTAGCTACCCCCTAGCTTGAGCCCCCAGTCCCTCGTCCCACCCTTGAACTTCTACCATCATGTTCATATGCACGTGATCAATATTGTGTGCATACTTGTTCATTCTCTCTTCCTTCGACCTCGTTGTGGGTTGATCCATTTCCATGACTATTCTCTTTGCCATCTGACTTCTTGATCCACTCCCACTTTGCGTGATTTTGCCTGACTTTAAGCACTGACTCCGAAATAATTTAACTCATTGCTTGTTCATTCAAAAACATCCAAAGTTCATTCAAGGATGTCCAAAGTCCAGCATCAATTTGAAGTCAAAAAAGTACTCAAAAGCAGATTCAAAAAACTTAAGTATGAGCATGAAAAACTATATTGACCGAGTGCATCCATTTGCCCACTGGAGCTGACGACGTCATGCCGTCATCCATATCATTACCAATATGCATATGTACCTCCTCCAAGCCATCCAACGATGTCTCCAATCACCCACACTTCCAGCCTGTGCTCGAACATTGAACTACACGAGCTTGCATACTTTTTGTCTGTACTGCAGTATGGGCATTGGAAGTGCGTGAAGCGTTGACATTGTCAAGATAAGAAAGGCATACAGAGAATTGGCTGATAGGGTCTCAGAGAAATAAATATATTATCAGCAACAAACCCGGGCAGATATGAGAGAGATACCTACCCCACCCATGTAATCAACCCAGCTCAGTCCTTTGCAGATGCTGCTACACTGCCAAGGCAACGGTGATGGCGTTGATGTCGTTCATCCACACATGACACCCAAAGAGACCGTGCGAATGACGAAGAAGTCATGAATGCCAATGAATGCGGTCGACAAGCCCAGACACCATGGCAGAGGACCCTGGTGACATGCCGGGTGACAATGAGCGTCATCCAACACACCCACAGAGCCACTGACATAACTGAGAACATGGGGGTGGTTGATGGGATCAGGCAGGTCGCATAGGCCAAGATGGTGGGGATAGTTGAGCCAAACACGCCAGGAGGCAGTGCAGACGTGCACAATGCCGATTTAAGTTGCATGGCAAGACAGATGTCGTCAAGGGTGCTGGAGAGGCATCGGGACATGTTGAATGTGGTGAATGGCAGTGGCGAATAGGTTACGAAGAGGCAGAGGATGGCGCACAGCAGATATTGCTGGACACAAAGGAATTGAGTCAATGACGAGAATGTTCTTGCCATTAACACGACGAGCAACTTACCTGAGCCATGAAAGCACCCAATACACCCACACACTGACAGGTCGAATCCTCGGGGGAAGCAGATTAGATGTCCGAGCTGCAACATGACCTACCAGATCCGACACATAAAACAACTGCGACGAACTAGAATGGCAAGAAAAACCTTGTTGAAGGTGATGGGCAGGTGCTGGAAAGTCCTGAAGACGTCGAACATGGTTAGCGATGCAGCAATGACCAGCAACACACACTGTAAGTGGTAGCACAGAGAAATGCGACAGCGACCGTTACTAGATGCAATAGCGACATGTCAACATCAAGACAAGGTCGACAACAAAGCAAACAACATACCTGGACCACTGAACCACCAGACGAATCTGCAAATCAAAGGGAAGGAACCTTGAGCATCGAGCTCAAGGGAAAGAGTGAGCTGGAGCCGAGTTCCGAGTTGCAATGCACGAGCTATGGAGCGGATGCGATGGCAGCATCTGGACACGTTGAGGGTGTTGGTACTGTGTCAAAGAAACTGCGGACTGGGTCAGAATGGCTGCACAATGCCACAACTTGATTGAACACATGATCAACAAGTACTCACCAGAGGATGCTCGAGGCGAGCTGAACGGCGCGGAAGTTGAAGAGTAGGTGTTGAGAGCATTGAGACATATTGAGGATGTCGGGAACATGCTGACAGCGCTGCAGGTATGTGGTAGAGCGGGCCCACATATGGTTAGACCAACAGGAGGCGATCCACTTTCCTGGAAAGGCTTAGAGCGAGCCAGAGGAGCCAGCAGGCGATGCCAATGCTCCAGACAGGATCTACAGGCCCAAGGAATGCACCAGAGGTGTTGGGAAGCAGGAAGATAATGAAACAGAGGCATCAAGTCGAGCTGGAGGTCCAGAAGGCAAGAATGAGGTCTGGGAGGCATTGAAAGATGTGGAAGACAACTTGAGGCATGAGATCAATGGCAAATGCATTGATGTTGGTGTTGATGGGCACCAGATGGTCCACGAAGCGAACAGCAAGCGCAACGAGTCGAAACAACTCGATCTGGAGGTGTTAGCTACAGAGAGGGTTAGACAGCGCAGACAGCGCAAAGTGAAAAGTGATGGATGCACTTAGACTACTCGGAAGGCAATGGCAACAGCAAGTGATGAGCACACGCACACACAGGCAATCACATGCATATGTGCTTGCGGTCGCGGGCGAGGACAAGGGCAGGTGACCATGGGTCGCAATGGGGATAACAATGGCAAGGGAGAGGGAGAGGGCATCATGTGGACACAAACTGGGCAGGCGAGGATGAGGGCGGGTCACAACACGGAGAAGGAGGGGGAGAGGATGTCGTGCGGATGGCAAGGGCCAGGGAGATGGTTAGGGGGCAAGAGCCAGGATGAGAGAGAAGGCCAGGGTGACGGAAGCTGTGAGCATGTCATCACCAAAATTGCACAACCAATATATAAGAATAAATTATGATATGGTGGCTATTGACCGTGTAGATAGTATCTCCAAAGACCCGAGTATATAGTATAATTTGGAAAAACTGTTTTGGCGTTCAACACATATGGAAATGATATGATACTGTCGACACCACTTTACCTTATCTCTTATTCGACTTAGTATATCAAGTGATATCACACTATATTGTACTGATGATGATTCCGCTGTAGCCTATCAAAAAAAGTACAGGTCTACTTATTTACACTTTCTTTTTGTACCTTTTCTCGACTGGTGAAAGCACATCAAGAGTATTACGTAAGTACACAATTAAGCAGAGAACATAGTGTAAGTGGAGTTAGTCCAGATAAACAAATCATAAATTGCACTGAAGTCAGGAGTCGAACCTACAGCTTCAGTGATTGCCTTATAATCAGCACCATAACTGTTACACCACAGAGCCATACCAGTACATAGTTTACAATAGTATAGGAACGTCTCTTGAATCTGGGAGACTCCCTTTGTTTGGCTTTACCAACTTTGGTTGCCTCTTGACAGCTAAGTTCGCCCTCAGGATGGCTTCTACTGGGGATCTACTACCTGTACGAGCTATGCCTGCTCAGCGACAGGTCTGTCGTGCCATGTACGTGGTCTGAGGGAGAGGACAGGGACAGGTGGACACGTTCAAGGCATGGATGTCACCAACATGCTGTTTGTATAAGGGACAGTTCAAGCTGAGCTCTGTGCTGGTATTGGCCAATTTCTGTGTCCAGCAAGGTATCGTTACCAGCTGTATTGCTGTTGCCTTGACCAACGTTCTAAGATGTTGATGTCTCATCTCTCTATTCCATCTCCCGAACTGTTGCAAAGCAATGCACCACATTGTAGTGACATGAGGTCGTGTATGGAATTTTATGGTACTATGTCCAGCTTTTTGGTATGCAGAACTAGTCCGGTTATGGTCCGACTTCTAAAGAGATAGATTCGAGCCAATCAGCTGGGATTCTGGAGTGCCTTATGATGGTCTGATGAAACGAACTATGCCACTCACATTGATGTGCTGATCCGAGTAGTCAGCACTGCACAAAAAACAAGAAAGGGATGATAACTCACAGACAGAGCTGTTAGGGTCGTATGAATTTCCACGTTCGATCAATGACCCTGCAATGTCCACCCAGTGGTCAAGCTTCTCGGGCATGAGTTGCAGCTCCACCAACCACTCAGGTGGCAACTACGTCCAACTGCTCTTGGTGCATCAATGGCCTGAGCATGGGTGCAAGGTTGTTGGCATCTTGGTTGCTTATGAGCCCAAGGAAGTAGGACAGGTTGAGCATACCGCCAGTCCAATCAATCTCGTGCATCCAGTTGGCAATGTGCAATGGGATGTTGATCAGGCCGGTGAACTTGACTTATCACCCATCACTTCAAGGTGCTTGGCGACCTTGAACGCGATGACACCACCATATGATTAGCCAGTGATGGCATAAGGGCTGTGTGGTTATGTCCACTTGACTGCCGCCATATATGATGAGACCATCTCGTCCATGGAGCCAAAAAAGGGGTGCCCGGGCTCAAACCCACACGCACAGAAGGCGTAGAATGGACGCTCATTCTGGAAGTACTTGGCGAGGTTGACAAAGATGAGGACTTCACCGACACCGGGGTGGACCATGAAGATGGGGGTCTTGTTGCCAGTGAGGTTGAGCGGGACAATGGGGTCGTATTCTTCCATGGTCGTGTCCTTGGAGATCAAACTGTCAACATACTTGGCGAGACTGGAGACGATGGGTGCTTCAGGATCTGAATGGTTGGGATTTCAGGCAGGTCAAATGCAAACTTGCCCTCGCACTTGAGTCGGATGACATCAATGAAGGTGCCACCGAACTCGAAGAAGTTTTCGGTGGCAGAATTTTGCTGAGGCTGAGGCTGAAGATGTCAGCATAAATCTGTGCCAACATCTTCTCAGTCTCGGTAGAAGGAGAAACGAAGCTAGCACCATGAGTGATACTTGACAGTTCATCCACATGAGCAATGTATTTGGCAAGTTCACCCTTCTTGAACTGGTTGAGCAAACAAGCCTGGGAGAGCTTTCCAAGTGTTGTCTTTCCCATTTGAGCGACAGGGATAGGGATGATGAGCTGAGGTGGGAGAGTGATCATCTTCACAGAGATGTCACGAAGAGTGCAGTGGGTAGTGAACAGCTTGGCAGGAGCATCCTCGGCATTGAGGTCAAATGTGGGCAAGTAGAAGATGACAAAATCTTCTGTCTCCTGCCCAGGCATGCGGCAGGGAGAGGAAGAGGCAGCAAGAAACAAGTGGGTAACACCCTTGATGGTCTGAAGATGGGTCTCAAGTTCAGGAATACCATACGAGATACCATGCATGATGACGGCATCCTTGATATGCCCGCTCAGTCTCATCCTGCCATTTTTGATGATGCCAACATCACCCATGCAGTACCAACCACCCTCGACAAAGCTGGAAGACGTTGCCTTGGGGTTGTTGTAGTACCGAACAAAGATCATCGGACTGCGGACTTGGAGTTCTCCACTCTCACCATCGAGGCAAGGAGTTACACCATCTTGGGGATCCACGATTCACATTTAGCATTGAGAGACGGGTGTGCCCAACTCCAAGAACTTGTACTTGGAAGATGTGGTCAGCATGTTAACGGCGTCATAAATGCACCCAGTGCTGAAAAAAGGCCACTTATTTGAACTGTAAGCATTCGAGAATGCATGCCACAACATACCAGGTCTCCATCATACCGAAGCCAGTAGAGACAACAAATGAAACATTACTGTTCTTTGCAAGGTTTCTCAGGTATATGCAGCTAAAAACTTACCAACGTGTAAGGACAGATGTTGGTACTGATGAGGATGAGGGAGGATCTGACATCGAAGAGTCACTTGATGACGACTCGGAGCCAGTGAATGATGATGACGATGATGGTGGGGTCAGCAATAATGACCTGGAGGAGGGGAAAAACAACAGCATATATATTGAAGAGGGCTATGGGGCCCCATGAGCACTATGTATGAGCTGTTGACTTTGCGAGACTAATTCTACGTACCATGTTGAGCAGAATATATCACATTATAGAGGCGTGAATGGACGAGTAGATAACTATATTGTAATGCAACATGCAGAGGAATCGTTCGATAAGAATACCGCAACATTGTCGACAAGCAATTACAAGTTTGCACACAGACACAGTGGCTATACATGCGAAAATGCCCTGATGAGTCATATTGCTGCATCTCGACATGGTCTGACTCATCGCACCAAATCGGGAAGTATCTCATTTGTGCAACTTTGGTGATGATGCACATACACAGGCAATCACATTGCCTGCATATTATGTGTTTGTGCTTGTGCTCATGCGGGCACAAACTATGGGGCAGGCAAGGTCGAGGGCGACAGGGAAGTGAGGGGGAGGCCAGGGGGAGGATGGGCCAGGAGGAGGATTAGGGCGCCGAGGGCAACGGCAACGCCGAGGACAAGGGCCAGGAGGGAAGAGGGAGAGGGCACCGAGGGCCGGGGAGAGGGAGAGGATAAGGGCTAGGCAAGGAATGTTACAAGTAAGCGCAACTCTGAGGGTACCGGAACTCAGGAAACCCTGGAACTCCTCCATACTCCTCTACTGGAATGGAAACTGGAGGATGGACTCCCTCCAGAGTGCTATTGGACCCTATTTCCTGAAGACTACACTCCATATGGTCATATGGAGATCCCCATTTTGGACTCGCCTTGTTCTTCCATTCTTCCCCTTTTATAACTCTTGCCATGTGTCTCTAGCACTGTTTTTGTCATGGACCTCCGCCCCTCCTTCAGTCCTCTTTTGATGGCAGTGTCACCCCATTATTACCATTGACTCCACGAGGCCATTGTAGCATATCATATGTCCTGCTCCATCGTTCTTCTGTTCCGAGATGGTTCCAGTCTGTATAAATAGCTAGTTGTTATCTTGTATACTCCCCAGCTAGATCTGCGCAATTATATGCAGTGTTTAGTCTCATCCTGCCTGAGTCTCAAGTCTCAGCAGAGAACCCCTTCAGATTTCTATAGAACATTGTGTC
The DNA here is from genome assembly GCA_038090175.1 of Austroboletus eburneus. Lineage (NCBI taxonomy): Eukaryota > Fungi > Basidiomycota > Agaricomycetes > Boletales > Boletaceae > Austroboletus > Austroboletus eburneus. The sequence continues at coordinate 28,351 of JBBPMF010000212.1, read as the reverse complement.
ACCTTTGAGGACACACTAGGACTAGACATTGTGCAAGTGTAACAAGAAAGACAGAGAGAACCAGAGCGATGGAAGTGGTGACCAACGAGCATGCATACACACACAGGCAATCGCCTGCATATATGCTCATGCTCATGCTCGTGCCAAGTAACATGGTGGCGAGGGCCAGACGGCAGTGCGAGAGCAACCAGGGCACAACCAAAAAAAATGTGCGTACCAGGCTCTGGCAGAGCCCTATGATACCCTAGTACCCAAGAATACCCCCACCCCAATCCCATAGATATACCCCAACCCTGCAGTTTCCTAGACCTGGAGATGGAACGGTTGCGACAAACAAGTCACAGGGCCAGTTGGCAGATGTCCTGGGAGGTGCAGGAGTGGCTGACTAGGTAGCGACATCAGGAGAATACCCAGAGGGGTGACGGCCATAACAAACAAGTTACAGGGCTGATATTGCAGATGTCCTGGGAGGCACTGGAGTAGGTCAACAAAGTGGAACGGCATAGAATGTGTGGCATCACTGGTGGTGCAGAGGGGTGGAACGGCCACAACAAATGTGTCATAGGGCTGGTATCGCAGATGCCTTCAGAGAGGTGCTGGAGATCGTCGACTGCAAACAGCCTGAGTGGGCAGAGTGGAAGGAGGGCTGGCGAATTGTACGACCCTGGTAGCAAAATATATATACCAGTGACTCACCACGGCTGCCAGAAATACCAGAGGCCGAGAGAAGGCACACACTGATGGAATGAATGTGTTGAGTCAAGATACTGGGGTAGAAGGCCAGACATAGGTCCAGGGGGTGAAGGTGACCTTGAAGGTGATTGGAGACAAGAAATTGATGGCGAATGTGTCAATGTCAATGGGAGTGGGTGCCAGATCTGATTTACAGCTGACGAAGCGAACGGCAAGTGCGACAAGCGATCTGGAGGTATTAGCTGAAGTTGCCGAAGTCAAGTACTAAGTCAGCATTGGTGGGTCGAAATAAAAATGGCAGTGTCATGCACCTGGACTCCACCATGAAGCTCAGGTGATGAGAAGACTACTTACCACAAGTTCTATGGCTGTGGCGAGGCCAAATCGGAGTCTACTGTCCATCCAAGAAGAGTGTGAATGTATTGGTAGTTCTTCAGGCAGTTAATATTTAGAAGTCCACTTGAGTTTTAAATTTTAAATCTCAAAGTTAGATTGTACATGAGGCATGCAACTGGAATCCTGACCTGGACGTTCACTTTGGAGGCAATTTTTAATTTAAATGACTAACATATAGAGTCACTATCTGTAACAACTCAAATATAAAGAAGCAAAGAGTAGAGCTGAATGACCACTTTGGTCCTTAGAGGGAAGAAGCTTGGTTGAGAGGAAATCTCCAAGACTTCAAAGCTGGGGACTCCAGCCTCGAAGTCCTGGGGTTTATATACTATTCTACTGTATGTACATGTTTGTGTAAATACCATAAAGGGACATCGTACCATGATAAGGAGAAAATACATGATTGGCTGATAAGAGGGCATGAGTCATAAAGAAGCGTGTCCGTGAGAGAAAGAAGTAAGGAAGCATGCATCATGTGAAACATGAGGAGTGATGTCATTATGACATCATAGATAAGAGATAAGGGTCTAGCCCTTTGGGCATGTGGCAAGTCACGTGACTTGTGGTCTAGACTGCTGATGTAAGCAGTCACGTGATAAGTTATGCTGGAAAACGTCTAAGTCCCAGTGGCCTTGTGCCGATAGGGGTTTTCCTTATATAGGAGGTCAGGAGTTCGACTCCTGCCATGAGCGAGTTTTAAATAGTGAAAAGAGCGTTCGTAACACTATCTACATCAGCCTACATGCTTTTCCTGAGTTGATTGCATCCACCATTGTGTCATAGGCCGAATCAAACTTGCCTGCTACAAAGCAGAAATGTGAATCTTGAACCCCCTTGACTGTTACACTTGCACAACATCTAGTCCCAGTATGTCCTCAAAGGCGACACAATGTCCTATAGAAATCCTAGGAATTCTCTGCTGAGACTCGAGACTCAGGCAGGATGAGACTAAACACTGCATATAATTGTGCAGATCTAGCTGGGGAGTATACAGGACAACTATTAGGTATTTACACAACCCGGAACCATCTCGGAACAGAAAGGCAATGGGACAGGGCATATGGTATACTACAACAGCCTCGTGGATCAATGGTAAGAATGGGAATACACTGCCATCAGAAGGGGAATGGGAGGAGGAGCGGAGGTCCGTGGCAAAAGTAGTTCTGGAGACACATGGTAAGAGTTACAAAAATGGAACAAAAGAGAAACAAGGTGAGTCGAGAATGGGGATCTCCATATGACCATATGGAGCATAATCTTTGGGGAATAGAGTCCAATAGCATTCTAGGGGTAGTCTATCCTTAGGCTTCCATTCTAGTAGAAGAGTGTTAAAGAGTTCTGATGGTTCTGGAATTCTGGAACCTTCGGAACCACGGGAAGGTACTTCGGAAGTGTCGGAACCATGGGAACAAGTTCCGGAACCTTTGGAACTGTGCTTACTTGTAACATTACCCTCTTCTATCCATTGAAGATGCTCTTCAACTCCTAAAGTCACCTCCTGCAGAGTCTCCATTATTGAAGATAACATTGTCATCATTGAAGTCTTCTGGATCGAAGCATTCAGCAGAGGAGTGCCCCATTCCATTACAGGAAGAACATCGGTTGGAGGGATATTCTCTTTGGATATGTCCAGGGGCTTTGTGCTGGCAGAAGGGGCATGTGTAAATAGGGCAGTCAGGTCGCAGATGTTTGATACTTCCACATTGAAAGCATGCAAGTCTGTTGGACTTTCTATTCCTGTGAGTTGGTCCTGGGGCAGGTCTTGGAGGGATGGGGATGGGATCGGGTAATGGTGCCTCTTTCTGTTTTCCTTTTTCTTTTCCTCTGATCGAACTTGTGCTCTGTCCCTCACCTCCTTCAACCGATGGTAGAGACTTCTTTGGGCCATCTCAAATGGGTAAAACTTGGGGGGTTTGGGGGAGGGAGATCATGGCCAATCCTTCTGCCATTTGTAGGGTCACGTTCCTAATTCTTCTCTTGGCCATGGCAATTCCTCCAAGCAATGGTCCAGTGCTTCCCATGATGAGAGGGTTCCAGGCATAGCTGGTCCCATTAAGTTTCTCGACGATGGGGGTGAAAGAGGGTGATATGGCAAGGTGGTCATGGGCAAGGTCCAGGAGGTAGTTCTCTCCCTGTTCCTCAGTAAGGGCTCGGAGGAGTGGTCGGAGGTAGGGGGCCAAAGCAACTCTGAAGAAGGTATTGATGATTCTGAAGATTCCAAGGTCTGCAAGGGTTTGGCAGATTTGGATTCATCCCTCAGCCAGAGAGTGTTCAAGTGCATAATCAAGTGATTCTGCTGGTGTTGGATTTCTTTGAGCTCTCTCGTGATTGAGTCTGACAGAGAGTGAGAGTCATTGAAAGGCTGTGATAAGGGGGGGGAAGATGGGTACTTCATCTTAGAGAGGATGTGAAACGAGGTAGTGGTAGAGGGCTGGGCATTCAAGGATCGATACCAGGAGGGTGTTTCAAAAAATAGGGGGGAGTCTATGTCCTCGGACAGGAGGTAGTTCAGGAACAAAGATTCTGGACATGAGAGGGGGTACACTAGGGGTATGAAGTCTTGGGGATTCATGGGGGGATTCAAGGAAGTATTCATGGGGTGTGGTCATTGTTCTGGGGACTTTCAGAGTTTCCTCAATTGTTTATAAACCTCCAAAAGTTCCAATCCATTTCTGAGGTTAGATTCTGGCTCCCATGTGTCATCACCGGAACCATATCCTTTCCATCGGATGTGGAACTGGCGGGCTCCCTTTCTTCCCCTATGGGCAATGATCTTGTCTATTTCCCATTCCTCTTCCCCATCTATTAGTTCTGAGGTAGGTTGGGAAAAGTTGGTTCCATGCTCCCATGTTTCCACGTAAAAGGTTAGTAGACTGGCATGGAACATGTTGTGGATTTTCCATGTTGGGGGAAGGCGGAGCTGGTAGGCTACAGGAGAGATTACTTTTTCAATTTCGAATGGTCCTTCACATTTGGGGGCTAGTTTTCTGGCTGGGTAGTTTGTTTTTAGATTGGTCGCTTCCAATCATACTTTATCTCCAATTTTTCCATGGGGTGAATGTGGATCTTTTTTGTCTTTCCATAAACATTCTTGCTTGTTCATGTGCTGCCAGTGCCTCTTTTCGAGAGTCTTCCAGTTTGGTTAACCTATTTTCCAATTCCAGAACAAATGTTTTTCCAATTGGTGGATAGGCTCGGGGTTGGTATCCCATGATCAGTTTGAATGGGGATTTCTGAGTAGAGGAATGGGTTGCCATATTGTGATGAAATTCAGCCAATGGAAGGAGCAGAACCCACTGATCCACTGATTCATTGCAGAAGATCTGGAGGTAGGTTTCAAGTTCCTGATTCATTTGTTCAGTTTCTCCATCTGTCTGGGGATGGTAGGCAGATGATAGGGCAGTGTTGTACTGGAGTAGTTGTGCTAGTTCCCTGGCAAAGACAGATGCAAATTGGGGACTCCTGTCTGAGATGATTCTGTCATGGAGACCAAATCTTTTAAACACATGGTCAAAAAAGAGTTGGGCAATGCCTTGTGCATTGATGGTTTTGGAGCAAGGGCAGAAAATTACCCCCTTCGAAAGGCCATGGTCAACCATGACCATAACAGAGTCAAATCCGGAGACAGGAGGTAGTCCCAAGATAAGGTCAACAGAGATCTGTTGAAAGGGTCAAGATGCAGATAAGTTTAAGGGCATCAGAGGGGGGAAAGTAGAATGGGTGTTTACTTTATTGGCTTGACAAGTAGCACAACCCACAATGAATCATCAGAGAAATGTGGACATTCCTGGCCACCAAAAATCTTTTTCCAGAGCAGCTAATGTTCAGAAGTGACCCATATGTCCACTTGTTGGAGAGTAGTGTAGATTATGGACCAGTTTTTTGCGGGTGGGTTCCGGGATAAAGAGGCAACCTTGGAAACGGAGTTCTTGATCTACAAAGGTCCAGTCGGACAACTTTGTTCTAGGAAGTGGGGGGGTGTCATTATACATTTTCTCAAGTGTGATGAGGACAAAAGGATTGGAAGGAGTAGACTTTGCGATTTTGTCTGTTAAAGTGAGGTTGATCTGTTTACAGAATAGGTCATCTGGGAGGAGAACGACCTCAGCATTGTCTGATTCAGTGGATATGTCATCTTTTCTTGAAAGGGCGTCGGCAGGACCCATATGTGTTCCTGGTACATGTGTGAATGCAAGGTCAAAGTCTTGCAGGAACATTTGCCATCGAGCATGGCGTCATAATAGTCAATGGGAGGCTCTGAAGTAGGTAAGGTTTTTGTGATCAGTGAGTATTTGGACCACATGTCAAGCTCCAAGTAGGTGGTGTCTCCAATCTTCAAGAGCATGGATAACCACCAGTAGTTCTCTGTCATATATGTTATAGTTTCATTCTGCACTCAATAGAGTGGCAGATTGGTATGCACATGGGTGGAGATCGCCATTGGAGTCTTTTTGCATGAGAACTCCTCCTGTGGCTAGGAGCAAAGCATCTGTCATTACAAAGTATGGGTGTTCTGAATCCAGCTGTTTTAAGACCAGAGATGTGGAGAACACTAGTTTCATGTCTTCAAAGGCATTTTGTTCTTTCTCTGTCCAAGTCCAGAGTTTGTCCTTCCGAGTAAGTTCATTAAGTGAGGCAACTCTCTGAGCAAAGTTTGGAATGAATCTTCGATAGAAGTTGCAGAGTCCTAAGAAGGATTTTACTGCTTTGACTGAGTTGGGGGGGTTCCATTCTTTTATGGCTCGGAGTTTGATTGTATCCATTGCAAGCTCTCCTGGTTGAACTGTTAGGCCAAGATAGTTCATGGTCTGAGAGTCAAAGGTGCATTTCTGGAGTTTGCACCTGAGTTCTAGGCTTCTAAGTTGTTCTGAACCTTGACAGTCCTTTCTCTATGCTCAGATGGATCAGAAGAATGGATGGCTAGATCATCCATATAGATAATTAGCCAACCTTCTGTAAGGTAATCCCCAAAGGCATCATTCATGAATGCTTGGAAAGTGGCAGGAGAGTTGCACAGTTCAAAGAACATCACAGTTGGTTCAAACAGTCCAAAAGAGGTAATGAAGGCTGCTTTCCATTGATCCTCTGGTACAATTTGTATATTGTGGTATCCCCATTGGATATCCATCTTGGTGAAGATAGTTGAGTTCTCTATTTGTTCAATGATGGACTGGGTGTTTGGTAGGGGGTAGGCATTCTTTATAGTATGCTCGTTGAGGTATCTATAATCTTGGCAAGATTGGAGTTTTCCATATTTTTTATCAACAAAGAAGAAGGGCATAGCTTGGGATTGTGACGGTTTGATTCATCCATTTGCCAGATTTTCTTTTACAAACTTTTTACAGGCTTCTTGTTCAGGGAGAGAAAGGGGGTAGGCTTTGGCCCTTTTTGGAATGAACATCTCTTTAAGTTTGATGGTATGGTTGTATACTCATGAGGGGGGTAGAACATTTGGGGGGTTTTCTTCAAATACATCTTTGAAGTTTTTATAGTCTTTTGGTAATTCCCTTTTTTCCTGCTTTTTCTCCATCTCTAGTTCCATAGATAATGTTGTTTTCATGACATATTCTTTGGTGGTTTCATATCTTTCACAGTATACTGTGTGGGTCTTGAAATCGGGATCCTTCCGGAGATATCTTATGAGATATTGTCTTTCATCTTCTTCGTCCTCTTTCAGAGTTTGTTTCTGGTCCCAGGTTGGTAGTTGGAGGATTACTCTTCCTGTCGCCCAGTCTATGTCTGGATTTTGTTCCCTAAGCCAGTTCATTCCTAGAATGAGATTCTCCTTGCTGGCTGGAAGGAGATGGAACATTAGGCTTTTCATTACACTTCCAATGTGAAAGGCGATCATAGTTTGGAACCTGATAAGTCCTGCTTGATTGGTGGTTCCATCTGTGTTAATAGCTCTGATGGGTCATGCTATCCTTTCCATAGGTAGATTGTTTTTTTGGTGAAGTCTAAGTTTATGAATGAGCCAGTTGCTCCACAGTCGATTAAGGCAATGATTTCGGTGGTGATCCTTCTGGATATTTCAAGTGAGATGGGAACGAGTATTGATTTTGGGTCACTTGATACTAATAAAGAAGAAAAGTTAGGGGGGCAGTAAGCCAACTTCTGTCCCCTCTTTAAAAATCTGAAAAGCCTTTGTCCTTGAGTTCTATTTTTGCAACCTTTCCTTTATCCTCTTTGGAATCTTCAAAACATTCTTTAAGTACCCAGAGTACTTCCTTCTCATCCACCTGCTTTTCTCCCAGTTGTTTCACATATTCATCAATGGGTCTTTTCTTTGTTTTGATGGTTTGGACCCTGGCTGGGTTTCTAGGGGGACATGGTGGTGGGTTTCCTCTTTTTGGATGATTCCTGGTGGAGCATCCAACTTTGTGACATATGAAGCACCTGTTTTCCCTGATGTGGCGAGCTCTTTCAGTGGGGGAGAGCATTTGTTGTCCTAAGGCAGTGGTTTGAAGGGCATCTATATCCATGGCATTTGGATCTCGGTTGTTGGTTCGTCCATAGTCTGTCCTTCCCTTCCGGATGTCTTTTATCCTTCCTGTTGCCGAGCAAAGGCAGCAGCTTTCTCCAACCATTCTTTCCATGATCCTGATTCCTTTTCCATTCCCAGGATTCATTCTGTAAGGTCTGGATCTAGTCCTCTCAAGTAACATTTGATTAGAGCATTATGATTCAAAATTTCTGATTTGGATATGAGGAGTCAGAAGTCGGTGTTGTATTTATTGAGAGGGTTAAGTCCTTTCCCTTTCATCATTATTTGGTGCAACTTTCGTCAGGAATCAGCAGTGGTATGCTTGTCCGAGAAGATTTCTAAGAATTCATTTTTGAATTCATTCCATGTACTGTAGCTTTGTCTGGGGCAACCATTCCAGAGTCAAAGTTTTCATAAGCAGCTTCAGCGAACTGCTTTCCCTGTCCTTTTGACATCCTATTGAGGGCAGTGTAGATCTTCTTTAAGTCATCATACTTGTCTTTGTTCATGAGAAAGTATGCATCCATGGCTCTGATCCAGAATTTGGCATCAGAGACTTCTCCTGAGAACTCTTCTGGAAGTCCTGCTTTCAGTTCGGCCATTTCTGAGTGGTCTGGGTTGGGCAGGGGATTGCTTGGGGAAGTAGGGGTATTGTGGGTCGAGGAGGGTGGATTTCTTCAAGACAGATGAGATCTTGGTAGAGGAGGAGGGGTTCCACTTTGAGCAAAGTGGGATTGGTTCCTCCTGAGGGTCTCAGAGATAGATTCAAGTTGCAGTCATTCCCTCCTGTCTGTTTCATCCTCAGAGTCCTTGTAAGAAGGGTCTTCCCTGTATCCGTATGAAATGATGGGCAACTGGTGGGATGCCTTGCTGCGTGGTAGCAGAGGTATGAGGAGAGCTAGATCTTTTGTTACGCTTGTGCAACATCTAATCCCAGTGTGTCCTCAAAGGCGACACAATGTCCTATAGAAATCCTAGGGGTTCTCTGCTGAGACTCGAGACTCAGGCAGGATGAGACTAAACACTGTGTATAATTGCATAGATCTAGCTGGGGAGTATACAGGACAACTATTAGGTATTTATACAACCCAGAACAATCTCAGAATGGAAAGGTGATGGGACAGGGCACATGGTACACTACAATGGCCTCGTGGATCAATGGTAAGAATGGGAATACACTGCGATCAGAAGGGGGATGGGAGAAGAAGCGGAGGTCTGTGGCAAAAGTAGTTCTGGGGATACATGGTAAGAGTTACAAAAATGGAACAAAAGAGGAACAAGGTGAAACAACTCAAATATAAAGAAGCAAAGAGTAGAGCTGAATGACCACTTTGGTCCTTAGGAGTGACGAAGCTTGGTTGAGAGGAAATCTCCAAGACTTCAAAGCTGGGGACTCCAGCCTCGAAGCCCGGGGGTTTATATACTATTCTACTGTATGTACATGTTTGTGTAAATACCATAAAGGGACATTGTACCATGATAAGGGAAAATACATGATTGGTTGATAAGACGGCATGAGTCATAAAGAAGTGTGTCTGTGAGAGAACGAAGTAAAGAAGCATGCATCATGTAAGGCATGAGGCGTGATGTCATCGTGACATCATAGATAAGAGATAAGGGTCTAGCCTTTTGAGCATGTGACAAGTCACGTGACTTGTGGTCTAGACTGCTGGCGTAAGCAGTCATGTGATAAGTTATGCTGGAAAATGTCTAAGTCCTTGTGGCCTTGTGCTGCTAGGGGTTTTCCTTATATAGAAGGTTAGGAGTTCGACTCCTGCCATGAGCGAGTTTTTAAATAATGAAAAGACCGTTCGTAACACCACCCCCCCTCTATGGGTCAGATTCCTAGATGACCGGAGTAGGTATGTTGTCTATGTCATAGGGGTTAAATATGTTAAAATGAGTAAAGGCACCTCGTGCTAGGGCCTTAGGATTCGTTTTGTGGAATAATGCGACTGCATCTGCCGCATTTCTTAAATTAGACATTGGTTCCCAGGTGCACTCCTCTTCTGAGTAGCCAGCCCAGTGGACCAGATATTCTTTACGTCTCCCGTTCCAGCGGGCGTCTATGATGTGTTCTACCTCGTATTTGACTTCTAGGTCGTCATTGACCACTACTGGGCCGGGTTGGAACACTGGTTGTCCATTGAGGCGACATAGATAAGGTTTAACCCTGGATACGTTTACCACAGGGTGAATTTTCATATTACATGGGAGTTTAAGATGCACTGCATTGTTTCCCACACATCGTGTGATTTTGAAGGGTCCCAGCCACTTCTCTGTTAATTTACGCGAATCTCGCTTTAAGCGAAGATTGCTGGTAGATAGAAGCACTTCATCTCCGATGGAGTACTTCGGGGCGTCTGAGCGGTGCTTGTCCACCTGGACCTTCATTTTTCTTTGAGCCTGCTCAATGTTATCCCTTGTGGATTTTAAAATAGATGTTATGTTATCGGCTAGTTTGTCGGCTGCTGGTGCGCGACTAGTGCCGGGTTCTATTCCCATTCTGGGTATGTAGGTCCGTGTGACCTCGAATGGGGCTTTTTGTGTAGAAGCCTGCTTCTTTGTATTGTAACTGAATTGGGCTATGGGTAACCAATCTGCCCATTCAGTCTGCTTCTCGTGGCAATAGATTCTGAGATACTGTTGGAGGTCTCGAATCATTCTCTCCGTCTGACCATCTGTCTGCGGATGAGATGCCGTGGATAATTTAGGTTTGATACCGAGTCGTTTGCACAATTCTGTCATCACCTGTGATGCGAATTGTGGTCCCCTATCGGATACAATAGAGCGCGGGATCCCATGGTTTGTCCACACGCGATGTAAATATAGGCGAGCCGTTTCTAGAGCGGTTGCTGTTTTGTTTGTGGGAATGAACTCTACTTCTTTGCTGAATTGATTGACAACAATGAGAATAGAGTCACTTCCATTAGATAAGGGGAGATCCGTGAGGAAATCCGCGGACACATCTACCCATGGAGCTGTGGATATCTCCAAAGGTTCAAGCTTGCCGGCTGGCGGCTTATTGCCTGTCTTCATTCTTTGGCATACATCGCATCTAGTGATGTATTCTTTTACATAAGTGGCCATTCCTGGCCAATCGTAATATCTGCGCAGCAGATCTAGGGTTTTCTCCTGACCAGGATAGCCAGCAGAAGGGGTATTGTGGCAGTTCGTTACCACATCTCGTCGGAGATTTTCGTCTGGTGGGACGAAGATCTTGTTATCATTGGTCCTAAGAAGTTGACCTTTGATATCATCTGTGAAGCCCTTTTCGTAGAGCTTCTGAATTTCGCTTTCCTTCATTAGAAGGGTGGCGACCTTTATTCTTTCTAATAATTTATCGCCTTCATCTTGGATCTGGATAGTTCCAATCCTCTCTGGCGGAATGACAAGAACCTGCTTGTTATCTTCTTCTACTCCTTCCGCGTGGTCTTCTCTGCGGGATAGAGCATCTGCTTTTCCCATTGTAGCACCTGGTTTGTGGTACCAGATGTGGTTAAATCTAGATAAATATTGTGCCCAGCACACTTGTCGCTGGTTCAGATCCTGTCTGACCATAAACCACTGGAGATTCTGGTGGTCATTCCAGATCTTGAACTGGTGTCTAGCTCCCTCCAGGTAGTGCCTCCACGTTTCTAACGTGCGCATTACTGAAAGGAGTTCTTTATCTGCGACCAGGTAGTTTCTTTCCTGGTCATTCATAGAGTGGGAGTAATAGGCGACTGGGTGCCACTTTTCCTCCTTTTGGATAGATAACACTGCTCCTATGGCGTAGTCCGAGGCGTTGCATTCTACTCGGAATTGACAGTCAATGTCGAGGAAGGCTAGCACCGGGGCAGTGGTAAAACATTGTTTGAGCGTGTCAAATGCTTCTTGGCATCTTTCGCCCCATATGAATGGAACGTCTTTCTTGGTAAGGTCATTCAATGGCCTTGCAATAGAGGCATAGTCGGCAATAAACCGTCGATAAAAGTTAGCTAATCCCAGGAAGCTTCTTACTCCGCGGAGATTCTTTGGGGTTGGCCATTCTAGGACCGCTTTCACTTTGGATTCGTCCATGCGAACTCCATCTTTTCCCACAATCATGCCTAGGAACTCTACTTCTTCGGCAAAGAATGTGCATTTTTCTGGTTTTATATATAGATCGTTTTCCTCGAGTCGAGCTAGGACTTTCTGTACAATTTTCTCATGCTCTTCTCGAGATTCTGTTTTTGTAAATATCATTAGGTCATCGATGTATACTACGCAGACGTCTTCCATGTCTGCAAATAGTTCGTTCATCATTGCTTGGAACGTTGCTGGGGAGTTACATAGCCCGAAGTACATGACTAAGGGTTCGAATGCTCCTCGGAAGCAGACAAAGGCAGCTTTCCATTCGTTGCCTTCCTTGATGCGGATGTTATTGTATCCCCAGCGAAGATCCATTTTAGTAAATATTTTAGTCCCTTTTAGCTTATCTACCAACTGCCCAATCAATGGTAGCGGGTAATTGTTTTTCACTGTGTGTTCATTGAGGTAACGGTAATCCTGTACCATCCTCTTTCGTCCATCTTTCTTTGGGACAAAGAACACTGGTGACATCTGGGGTGACTTAGAAGGGCATATGTAACCCTTTCTTAGTTGATCGTCGATGAAGGATGACACTTCTTCTTGTTCCGTCACAGACAGGGGTATGATCCTTCCTTTCTTCGGTTGGAATGTTTCTTTTAGATCTATCGCATGGTCCCAAGGTTTTCTTATGGGCATGCGTTCAGATTCTTCTTTAGAGAAGACCTTTAGCCATTTATGGTAGCATTCAGGTACAAGCTCTTCTAGTGTTTTCTCAGAAGGTTTGGGCGGTGCTTCTAACGCTACTTGGGCGTAGTAGCCTTCCCATGCTTCCTCCTGCTCGTCTTCTTCTTCCGCAGCATCACAGATGTGCAGGGCGCGATTTTGTAATAGGTAGCAGCTTCTTGGGCAACGAGTCATCTTGACTGTGCCTTTCTGCCAGTCTATTTCAGGGTTGTGACGTAGGAGCCAGTTGTATCCAATCACCAGGGCTGTTCCTCCTAGGTTGGTAACTTCTGCCATCATCTTTTCCCTGTGACCTTCAAACTCTATTACCAATTCCGCTGAATGGGTAATATTCCCAGCGGAATTCTTAGTTCCATCTACATTAAATACTGGGATGGGCCGTGTGAGTTTCTTCATGGGGATGCCATGTCTCACAACCCATGCTTCATCTACGAAGAGTCGGTTAGCCCCGCTGTCAAGCAGAGCTTCGATTAAATGGAGGGATTTCGGCGTCGAGCCAATGGAGACGTTCATTTTTATGTCTTTTCTTTGGCGAACCATGCGCACAAAGATCTTGTCAGGGAAGTCTGAAGCTTCTTCTTCGATTCGCATGCGAGCAATTTCTTGCATGTCGATACCATCTTTTGGTAGAGAACCTGTTTCAAGGATAACCGGATTCTCATCGAGAACTTCGTATCCATCATTCCTGATTAAGTTAATTCGGTGGCTTTTGGCTAGCCCACCACCCTTAACCCTGTCGCCTTCGACGGGGGATTCCTCGGGAATAAATACATCTAAACATTCGAATCTATTGGCGGATTGAGATCCTTGATTTCTCAGGCCGCCCTGCCTTTTCCCTTCTTCTCCTTTTGGAAGAGGGCTCTTATTTCTGCAATTGACTTGCCCCGCAAGTCATCCATTGAAACCTCTTTTTCTGAGGCCGCGATTTCGGGACTTTTAACCTCTTCCCATGAGATAGCGCCTTCTGTGGCGGCGCGAATTTGTGTGCCCTTCTTTGAGCACGTGGTCTTGTGGTCCCCTTGCCAACCACACTCTTGGCACTTGGGCTTGGGGTTCCAGCAATCTTTTGCCATATGCCTGTCTTTGCCGCAAGCGAAGCACTTCTTGCTTCCCTTGGCGGCTGGGGCTTTTGATTGTGCGGCGTTGACCTGGCGGTCTCTGCCTTTATCTGGCCTTTCTTGGCCGAACCTTGTCTGCCTGGTGGCAATTTTGTATGCCTCAATGTTGGTCCCGATCTCCTGGATCATTTTCATCAATTCAGCGTATGTTCCTCCTCTTCTCCCGAGTTGGAACATGTGTCTTTTTATTTCGTCGGAGCATCCTGTCTCCAACGAATGTGCGGCATGTGAGTCTGCGCACTCTGCTTGCCAGGCGAGGGTGCGGAATTTGGCCAGGTACGTGTGAACGTCCTGTCCTCCTTGTTTGTATTTTTCGAGGGCGTTAATCGCCCATTCCTTTTTGAGCGTGGGCCGGAAGAGCCCCTCTATCTCCTTGCACAGGTAGTTCCAGTCTACCAGTTCCGAATCTCCATTTGTGAGCTTGCCAAGCTCCATTTCAGCATAGTAGCTCCCCTTTACCCCCTTTAGGCGGGAGAGTACTGCGTACGCCCGGTTCTTTCCTGCTTGTGGGTCCGGGCGACCCATACTGTCAGTGAGCCGAAAAAATCTGGGCGTGGCATCAAGCCAGGCCTTCATTTTCATCCACCATTCTTCGAATTTGGCCTTTGAACCGTCGTAGGTTCCAGGGTCCGTGAAAATTTCTACTTTAGAGCCCCCTAGGAACTCTGGTGTGCCCCGGGAAGATCCGGAGGCGGTGTTTTGTTGAGCTGTTTTGTAGGCGAGCTCCGCCCTTCTTTCTGCATCCTGAGCCGTGGCCAGGAGCTGCTCATTTCTGGCCGTTAGGGCCTGAACTTGTGTTTCCAAGTTGAGGATCACAGCTGCAAGCTGGTCCCAACTATAGTTTCCTTGTGCGTTGACCAGATTCGACATTATGGGTAGGGTCGAAGAGTAATGCTTTTAACTCTTTGATTTTTCTTCTTTTCTCGAGTTCCTCAGCAAGAGCGTCTACTCTTTGAGGGTCTTTTTTGAGTCCGTTTAGCCAAGCATTTATCAGGGCACGTCGCCGCTGATCGTATTCGTATAAAGGAATTTTGGGAGTACAACTAATACTCGACGTGTGTAAATGGGGATATCTTCGGGAGGCCTCTGGCAACTCCTTGAAGTTTGGTTTTTGTACATAGGTAGGGTCGCACATGTAGTGGCCCTCTTTGCACTGCCCTGTCTAACCGCTGCTTCTCAGGGTTGACTTCGTGTATCCTCCGAGTTCTAAGGCGTCGTGGTTCCTCGGGGATAAGATGGGCGAACTCCCTCGGCTTCTTTACCATAATAGGGTCCGTCTGCACGCCCACTTCTTTTCTCGTGCTACCTTCTCTGATAGCCTCCCTTATAAATTCCTCTGCCTCGTTTCCTAATGTTGCGCCCCACCAGATGTCGTTGGGGTCGAACCTCTCAAGGTCAGAGAAGGGAGTGAGATCCCTACTTGGGTCAGGCAACGCGCTCGCCTGTCGTTCTTCCTCTACTAGGACTGGGTATCCTACCCAGCCTGTGACTGAACCTGCGAAAGGGGGAAGGGACACTTGGCTTGGTTAGTCCTCTTCTCCACAGCACGCCCCTCGAGGCTTGATTACAAGTACTGGCTTGCTGTGCTTACTTTGTAAGGTGACTAGTGATCTTGTATCAGCTAGGGAAGTCTTCTTCTTGGCAGCAGAGTCCTTTGACGGTGCTGAAGTAGCTTTGAAGTAGTGAAACAACTCAAATATAAAGAAGCAAAGAGTAGAGCTGAATGACCACTTTGGTCCTTAGGAGTGACGAAGCTTGGTTGAGAGGAAATCTCCAAGACTTCAAAGCTGGGGACTCCAGCCTCGAAGCCCGGGGGTTTATATACTATTCTACTGTATGTACATGTTTGTGTAAATACCATAAAGGGACATTGTACCATGATAAGGGAAAATACATGATTGGTTGATAAGACGGCATGAGTCATAAAGAAGTGTGTCTGTGAGAGAACGAAGTAAAGAAGCATGCATCATGTAAGGCATGAGGCGTGATGTCATCGTGACATCATAGATAAGAGATAAGGGTCTAGCCTTTTGAGCATGTGACAAGTCACGTGACTTGTGGTCTAGACTGCTGGCGTAAGCAGTCATGTGATAAGTTATGCTGGAAAATGTCTAAGTCCTTGTGGCCTTGTGCTGCTAGGGGTTTTCCTTATATAGAAGGTTAGGAGTTCGACTCCTGCCATGAGCGAGTTTTTAAATAATGAAAAGACCGTTCGTAACACAAGGTGAGTCGAGAATGGGGATCTCCATATGACCATATGGAGTGTAATCTTCAGGGAATAGAGTCCAATAGCATTCTAGAGGTAGTCCATCCTCAGGCTTCCATTCTGATAGAAGTGTTGAAGAGTTTCAATGGTTCCAGAATTCCGGAACCTTCGGAACCACGGGAAGGTACTTCAGAAGCGTTGGAACCACAGGAACAAGTTCTGGAACCACCGGAACTGTGCTTACTTGTAACATTGACATAAAGGATGAGCTCATCCCTCTAGCATGAATGTTAGTATACTGGCACCTCAACAACTATCAGACTTACCAATCCACAAAGATGCCAACTTGCCAACCATGAATGATCACAAAGAAAGGCCCCATTGTTCCCATAGGAGGCATGTCAAATACAAACCCATTATGCATGCATTGGCTACGCCCATCAGATCCAGTCTCCCCCAAAGGGAATGTATCCATTGGCCTATTTGAATTGACAATTGGCGCACCGGAAGAGGCATCAATGGCAACAGAGATAGCAGGAAGAATTGAGGTAACAGGAGGATTTGATGGAGTAGATTCAACTGCAAGCAAAGAGGCATTGGCCAAAGTGGTGTTGACATCAAACAAACTGTCAACATCACTCTCAGTAGTAGCTGAGTGTGATGCAAAGTTTGACACAGTGCTGGAATGTGCAGATGTAGGACTTGACAGTGGGCTGTTGAGGTCGGATATGAATGGGACAGTGGCGTGTTGTGCAACTCTGTTGAGGATAATTTCTAGAAGACGATCTGTGGCCTCGCTGACAGTTCCCAAGCCTGACAGAATGCGCATCATGAGAACTAAGAATAAGAATCAATCAGCAATGTACCAGGGGTATCAAATGTTCATGGTGACCATAAGTATGTACATACCTAGCTCCCTGTGGATAGCCATGGGCTCGGACGAGTTGGGCATGGAACAAGGCATTGCAAGAGTTTTGGAACAATATGAGAGATGGGAGCAAAAATATTGCATGGCTCACCTTTAATATGTTTCCAGCAATTTGTAGCATGGTGATGTGACTGGAAGGAGGATCAGTGAACCAGGTTTGCTTTTTCAAAGTGCACAAGGCCATTCACAGATTGATTCCAAAATGTGAAGTAGTAAAGAAGCACATGAGCTGCAGGTACAGAAAAGTGGATCAAGAATAAGCACCACAGGGAGCCTTGGGGGAGGACTGGAGCAAGGCATCGGCTGATACGACATACCAGTGTGCATCCCATCCAGAGGCTGAGCAAGCACATCACTGAAGTATTCCCATTGCCTAGGGGACAGCACAAACATGCACAATGTTAATTTACAGGTACCAAGCCCGATGGCTTGTACAGGATCTAGCGAGTCGCATGGCAGGACGGATGTCGTCAAGGATGCTGGAGAAGAGTTGGGATGTGTTAGATGTAGTGAACAGTAGTGGCAAAGGCGCACAGGATAGCACGCGGTGGATATTGCTGGACATGACGGAATCGAGTCAGCAATGAGAACATGCCATTAACATGACGAGTGACTTGGGCCTCCAGTGCATTTGTTTTGTTGACACTGTCGTGCTCCTGCAGTCTGGTGCGACGGTTTCCCCATCCAGGTCATTGTGGCTCACCCTGGGCCTATTCTGGTGAGTAGGTCAGGTGTTCGGTGTGCTGATGATATTGTTTAGGTGGTGTTCTTGACATCGATTGTATTTGCGCCCTCGCATCCTCTCTCTCTCCCTCAATTGACACTTGTCATTGAGTATCACCATACATCACTGTGTGCTTCTGCCACTGTGATGCATCCATGTCATTGTTGACATTCATGGCGTGCACTTGAGACAGCGCTGATGTGGATGGTCAAGGTGTGCTCAAGTGAGCCAGTAAGTCACTGGACAGAGAGGTGGTGGCGTCGAGGGCTATGGGAGACACACTACTTGGGATGAGTGTGCTGTTATCGTTGTTGATAGGCAAAGTGTCCATTGTCGAGGTTGCCACGACACGGACCCAGGTTGAGGTAGTGACACACCCCATCTAGGCAGACATGAGAGTGATACTCACCCCACTGTACAATCAACCCAGCTCAGTCCTTCAAAGACACTGTCGCACTGTCAAGGTGACAGTGATGATGTTGATGTCATTCACCCAGGCATGATGCCCAAAGAGACCTGCATGAATGACAAAGAGAGTTGATCTGTGAGGACATTATTGCCAGACAACGTGAGCGGAATGAGACCATCGGGGATGTGTCAGAACGAATGTGTGAATGACCAGAGCGGAAGGACTCACCTAGGAGGGCCAGACACAAACTGTATGACCTGGGTGGAAAAACAATCATGCCAGAGAGGCCGAGAAAAGGCATGCACCAATGAACTAGAGACACGATATTGGCAGCGAATGTGTCGATGTTGATGAGAATGGGTTCCGGATGGTTGACGGATCAAACAGCGAGTGTGACAAGTTGAAACTGATGTCAACGATACTGCAGAACATGTCAAAACGAGTGCGCAAACAACTGGAACAGAAGTACCCACCCAAGGAGGCTCAAAGCGAGCAGAAGGAGTTCTGGGAGGTCGTGACTATGCTGAGGCTCAGCCAAGGAACCTGCATGATGCGTTGGAATGCAAGCACAGTTGGCAGCCCAAACAATCTGGAAGATGATGCAGCATATGTGGCAAGAGTGTTTGAAATGTGTTGAAAACATTGGAAACAAGTTGACGATGCTGTGGACCTCCGAGTCCTCATGGCTTCCTAGCCCTCTGGATCAGTCCGATGTCATGGTGCTCGCATTGATGCAATGCTGCTTCTCAATGCCTTTGGAATATTCACATGGACTGTAGACACTGCCTGGAACGTGGTGTCGCCTGCAGACTCCTTCTGCTCATTCTAAGCTTCCTTGGATGAGTACTTCTGTTCCAGCCATCTGTATGCCCATTTCAGTGACATGTTCTGCAGCATCGTCTTGTCTGGTGGGTGTAAAGCATGGTCATCCTGCTATCATCACAGTTGTGTAAGTCCAATAAGCCTCCTTTTGAATACAAAGAAGTCACATTGGAAGTCTGATCAAACAAGATATTATGATTTATGAGAAATCGACAGACATCTTTGTGTTGTACAAAACATTTGTATCACGAGTATGTAGCTCTATGAGTGATAACAAAAACCTCACTTCATTTACAGCCATACCCCTTCTTGCTAGGGATGTGACAAACTGCTTGTTAGTATGTGCATGCTGGTATGCGAGGACGATTAAGTTGACATCCTCTCTGCCATATCCATGAGATGTGAGATACTCAGCAGCAATACCACCAAGTGGGCAAGCAAAGGTCACCATATTTGTAATAGACAATGGATGGTACTGGCTTGAGACTATGCCACATAGATTGTGAACATGACTGTAGATAATGGGAGAGGCCCTGAAAGTCTGATCTGCTGATGTTTCTGGTTGGGGGGAAGGGGATGATGCCCCGGGGGCATAGACATTGCTGGAGCGAGATGAACCTGAGGCACAATTCGAGGTTGCTGAGGTGGTCAGGGATGGGTCGATAGTTAGCGTGTGGTTGAACCTATCCTCTAGAGAATCAATCATGGCCTCAGGAAAGTCCACAAGAAGCTCACTTGATGGAATTAACGGCGGCATGTGTTGTGCAACTCCCTTGACAACAATGAATGCCAAGGCCATTCAGAACGATGTAGTGTGCCAGTGAATAGTGTATTTGAAAGTCCCTTCAGTGCACGCTGCACTCTCACTAAGGGGAAAAAAAGATAAGCTACAAATTGTGCATCCTTCGGAAGCAAAGACTTATGAGGTGCAATGAATTCCAGGGAGTGAGCCAATGACAACTGCATAAAAGCCCCCGCTATCACCATCAAGCAGTGCGCATATGGTGGGGATGTCAAATGCAGTAAGTAGATGAGTGTGATTCACATCACATGGTAGCAAATCCATGATAGGCTGGAGTTTGCATGCAACTCACATAGCCTCGTCCCTCAACGTGCACTGAATTGCGAGGGGTAGTGGAGGTGTTCCATGGCCACACACAATAAATGGACTAGCATCTAAGTATCAGCACTGTGAGGGTCAGACACAAGGGAAACCCTCATATCAATCATCGGAGCCATACATACTTGCTCTACTGCTAGGATGTCCAATGATAGCCCAGTAATAATTAATGTCAGCCATGAGCTTTGTGGAGGTCGTCAGTTCTATTTATTGGCAAAAGAGGACGAGGTTGAGTACATGGGGAAGGGGGAAAGTGCCTTGTGATTCCCAAGGCAACTTGAACTTCTTTGTATCCAAGCTTGTAGGTGTCCCTTACTTCAAAATTGATTACTTCTCTGTGACAACGGCACATATTCTGGCTCACCAGCCTCCTCAATGTGCCTGCCCTACCGCCCCCTCATGCACAACCACCCCATTCCCAACCCTCTCCATGTGCATGCAGGCCCCACCTTCCCTTCAAGCTCATACCTATCCACACCATTCTGTTCCACCAACCCCTCCAAGTGTGTACACACCTGTAGCACCATTCCTCTCATCTCCCTGTTGCATTCGCATTACCCCATTGCATTCGCCATCGCCACCTTGCATTCACTGTCTGCCCCTCAGTACATCCACTCTTGCTCCTTCATCTTCGCTTTTCCTCATTCACATTGCCATCGCCTCCTTGCATTTGCATTTGCCCCCTCACCTTAGCCATCACCCCTCACATTCACATTCACTCTCGCCTCCTTGCATTTGCCCTTACTGCAGCCCCCTCTCGTGTTCATGCACCATCAGCCTCCGATCATGCATGGACCATGGTAAGCCTTCATTCATGCACAGTTGGCAGTCACCCCTAACCACCCTCTCTTGTGATCATGCAGGACTAACCATCTGATCGACACCCGCTTTCTTGTAACTCATCTGGGGCTCTCCTTTGTAAGTGCCACAGACTCCTGTGCTGCACTTGTTCATGGGCCTGTTCTGACAACTTCAACAGCTTCCCCCACTGCTCACCAACATTCTCAACACCTCTCAATGATCTGTTAAATCCAGTCCTGTGGATGTCTGGGTACTAATCTCCGGAACACTGGAGGTGTATGGTTTGGAAAGCAACTTCGGCTTCACCTTATGTGGTGCACCCTTGTTTGAGTCTGCTGTTGCTAATTTACGAGAGGGTCGGAGGCTGGAGGGTCAGAGGGTTGGAGGTGAGTTGTCTAGACTCAGGCAAGAGAACACTGATGCAAGATCAATGGTGGAGGAGTAAGCGGGTGATTAAATTGATATTCGAACTGAGATCTAAGCTAAGGGTACATGGGTTTATATACGGAGGTCGGAGTTCCGAAGAAGGAAAGGCTAGGGTCGTGCGGAGAATACAAAGGAACTGCTACTGTGCCAGCAAGTCGCACAGCTGGGGCTGTGCTTCCTTGTCCAAGCACAACAGTATAGAATGGAGGCTAACTAAATAGCAAACAAGGAAGTATAAGAGAATAACGTAAGTGTAACGTACAGGGAAAGAACATAGGATCGGATATGGAGGAACAGATGAGAGACCAGGGGAGACTTAGCGATGGAATGCTTCAACTCCAGAGTAAGATCACTGGAGGCAGTCATACAGCCTCGGAGATGGCCAGAGGGGACTTGGTCAAAATCTGAGATATGACATGATCTCTGTGTCCACCTCACTTGCCATGTCGTCTGAATGGGCTGGGAGTGTCTGCAGGTGAGTATTCGTGTGTTGCACGCTCTGACAATCATCAGCAAAACAATGCTAATGCACCCAGGCTCAGCCAGGATGACAGAGATTGTCATATCCCACATTTCGACCAAGTCCCCTCCGGCCATCTCCGAGGCTTTACGGCCGCCTCCAGTGATCTAACTCCGGAGTTGAAGCATTCCATCACTAAGTCATCCCGGTCTCTCGTCCGTTCCTCCGTATCCGATCCTATGCTCTTCCCTTGTACGTTATACTTACGTTACCTTCTTATACTTCCTTGTTCGCTATTTAGTTAGCCTCCATTCTATACTGTTGTGCTCGGACAAGGAAGCACAGCCCCGGCTGTGCGACTTGCTGGCACAGTAGCAGTTCCTTTGTATTCTCCGCACGACCCTAGCCTTTCCTTCTTCAGAACTCCGACCTCCGTATATAAACCCATGTACCCTTAGCTTAGACCTTAGTTGAATATTGATTTAATCACCCACTTTACTCCTCCACCATTGATCTCGCATCGGTGTTCTCTCGCCTGAGTCTAGACAACTCGCCTCCGACCCTCCGATCCTCCGGCTTCCGTCCCCCTCGTAAATTAGCGACAGCGGACTCGAACAAGGGTGCACCACATAAGGTGAAGCCGAAGTCGCTTTCCAAACCGTACACCTCCGGCGTTCCGGAGATTCGTACCCGGACCTCTGCGGGACCGGATTTAACAGACTCCCGTTTTGTCATCTCTGGGCCTGCCAATCTGATAGGAAAAATCAACACATCTACTGAACTCGCAGCCAGTGCCGAAAAGACCAAACCAAAGCAGATCCTACCTCCCGAGTACTCCGACTACACGGCGGTCTTCTCGAAAGAAGCCACTGAACACATTCCCCCCTCTTGGCCCTACGATCACGAAATCAACCTTGACGACTCCTTCACCCCGAAGATCAGAAAGGTGTACCCCCTCTTCCCCGACGAACGCAAAGCCACAGAAGCGTTCATCAAAGAAAACCTCGCCTCTGGGAAAATCCATCCTTCTAACTCCCCACAAGCATCCCCGTTCTTCTTTGTCAAAAAGAAAGATGGTGGCCTCCGTCCCTGCCAGGACTACCGATACCTAAACGAGCATACTGTCCGGGACACCTACCCCCTTCCCCTCATCTCTGACCTTGTCAACAAGCTCAAGGATGCTAAACTTTTCACCAAATTCAACGTCCGCTGGGGCTACAACAATGTCCGTATTAAAGATGGACATCAGTGGAAGGCCGCTTTCGTCACCCACAAAGGCCTTTTCGAACCTACCATCATGTTCTTCAGATCGACTAACTCCCCCGCGACTTTTCAATGATTCATGAACGACTCTTTCCGAGACATGATTGCTGAAGGATGGCTTGTTGTCTACATGGACGACCTCCTAGTCTACTCCCTCACGGAAAAACTCCACGTTGAACGAACTCGACGCGTCCTCCAACGTATGCAGGACCTCGACCTACACCTCAAACTCAAGAAATGTCGCTTTGGGGTGACCGAAGTTGACTACCTTGGAATGATCGTGAAACCCGGTCAACTTGCCATGGACCCAGTCAAACTCGATGGGATCGCATCTTGGCCTACCCCCGAGAAACTCAAGGATGTCCGATCGTTTCTGGGTTTCACCAACTTCTACTGCCGGTTCATCCCGGACTACTCCTCCATCGCATGACCCTTGATCGACCTCATCAAGAAAGGCACTCCTTGGGAGTGGTCTCCCCTCTGCATAACAGATTTTACCCGGCTGAAACACCTTTTCTTGGAGAAACCCATTCTTCAACTCCCTAATACCTCCGCCCCCTTTGCCATCGCCACAGATGCCTCGAAGTACGCTTCCGGAGGCATCCTCCTCCAAACTGATGACAATGGTGAATGGCACCCTTGTTCCTACCTCTCTCAGTCCTTCAGTCCGGCTGAAAGGAACTACGACATCTACGATCACGAACTTCTAGCGATCATCCGTGCCCTCCGCTCATGGCGACAATATCTTCATGGCTCCCCTCACTCTGTTAAGGTCTTCACCAACCATAAAAACCTCACCTATTTCCACTCCGCCCAAAACCTCAACCGACGGCAAGCCCGTTGGCTCCTCAACCTTGCGGATTACGACCTCAAACTCTCCCACGTCCCTGGCAAATTCCTTGCCGCCCCAGATGCCCTTTCCCGCCGTCCTGACATTGTCTCCGAAGACGACAACAATTCCGGAGTCACCCTCCTTCCCCACTCTCTCTTCGTCAACCTTATCGACACCGCCTTCTCCCAGTGTATCTCGGACGCTTCCAAATGCGACTCTATTGTCCAGGACTTCCTTCAGTTAATCCCAGACGTCTCCGACAGCTCCGCCGATTTCACCCTTCCCCCCCCATTCCGCAAACATGTCACCGATTGGCGTTATGACAATGGGGTCCTCACCTTCCAAGGCCACACATATATCCCCACGGACGACTCTCTCCGCAAAGCCGTGTTACACCGTTGTCATGACCACGAAACTGCCAGCCACCCCGGCTACCTCAAAACCCGCCAACTCGTCTCCTTCAAGTTCTACTGGCCCAGCCTTGCCCAATATGTCCGCAAATATGTCAAAGGCTGCGCTACTTGCCAGCAAAACAAGGCAAATACACACCCCACTTCTCCCCCCCTTCTCCCCATCAAATCCTCCTGCACCCGCCCCTTCCAGCAGATCTCATGTGATCTCATCACCGACCTTCCTCTCTCTGACGGCTACGATTCTTTACTGGTCATAGTAGACCATGGGCTTACAAAGGGGGTGATTCTCTGCCCCACCAAGAAAACCGTCACTGCGGAAGGAATAGCAAACTTCTTTTTCCTTACCGTGTATCAACACTTCGGTCTCTATGAGAAAATCATCTCCGATCGCGGTTCCCAATTCGCCTCCACCTTCGCCAAGGAACTCTCCAGACTCCTTGGATACTCCCTTGCCCTTTCCACCGCCTACCACCCACAAACCGACGGAGAAACCGAATGCGTCAATCAGGAAATCGAAACCTACCTCTGTATCTTCTGCGGACATAACCCCTCCTTCTGGTCCGAACTAATTCCCCACGCCGAGTTCGCCCACAATCACCACCCTCACTCCGTCACCGGACAATCCCCCTTCTACCTCATGATGGGGTATGAACCCCAAGCTCTCCCAGAAATCTTTGCCCAATCGAAGATCCCCACCCTTGAAAAACGACTTTGTTCCCTCATCGCGGCCCGCAATGAAGCCCTCGCCGCACATGAACTCGCCAGGCAAACCATGGCCGCCCGCTCTAAGAAATCCTTTTCCCCCTTCACCAAAGGAGACCAAGTCTGGCTAGAAGCCAGGAATCTCCAACACCTCATCACCAACCCCAAATTCGCACCGAAACGCGAAGGACCCTTTACTATCACGGAGGTCCTCTCCCCCCTGACATACAAACTCCATCTCCCTCATACCTGGAAGATACACCCCGTCTTCCACACCTCCCTCTTATCGCCCTATCGCGAAAACAGCGTACACGGCCCCAATTTTCCCAAACCCCCACCTGACCTTATCGATGGCCAAGAAGAGTACGAGATCGAGAAGATCATCAGACACCGGGGGTCCCCAATGGCCCGACAATACCTGATCTGATGGAAAAAATACTCCGCCGAAGAAGACTCCTGGGAATCAGAATGGAACTTGCGGAACTCCGCCGATATCCTCAGAGGATATAAACTACGCCATCGTCTATCCCCCCCTCAAATCCTCTCCGTCTCCTCCATCATGGCCATCCCCTCCACCTCCACCAGTGACACCTTCTCTGACATCGTCGAAATGGGTTGGACCTCCACTGCCAATGCCCAACATCTGCTGGACCCCAACTACGAACCTCCCGTCTCCCCCTCCATTCCCTCCGAGGACGTTTGGGCCAGATACACCTGGTCCTCCCCTGCATCCCCCGTCCCTCTCTTAAATTGACTCTCTGAACGATGGGCCCCAGTTAACCACCCCCCGCTGTCCTTCCCCACTCACCCGTTCTCCCTCGACCAAGACTTAGTTGAAGCCACCACGTATCAACTATGCCGTCTCCCCCTTTCATGTGCTCTCCTGGATACCATGGAGCCTAACTCCACTTTCACACATTTATACCAATCATTCCTTACTACATCACGAATCCTCCTCACCACTTCCGCACCCACCGCCTCCGCTGACACGGCCGCATACCATTCACACCTCGGCCGCGTCCTTCGCACTCTGGAATGTCACCTTATCCAGACCATGTATCAGTGTGACATGCTAGCTTTTGTCGCGGAAGTGGACTCCCACCTCCGTTACCCCTCGCCAACCACCTTTGCCACCGCACCAGAAACTCCCCCCATCTCCACGTCATCCTCGCCTCTCAACGAGACAGAACTCCTCGTCCTATCCCACTTCGATCGTCCGCGAACCCCATCTCCTCCCCCTCACGCCACCCTCCAATGCTTCCACTGTCATACCATCAGGCATATTCGCATCCACTGCTCATGCTATCAGTGCAATAAATGCAAGGAGTTCACCCCGGGACATACAAGATTCACATGTCCCTCTTGGCCAAGATGCTCTCCAGTCCTCCTGCCATCCTCATCGTCGGGATCTTCTTCCCAAAACTCCTATCATCGGGCCCTGCGTCAACTCCACTTCCCTCCTACGCAACGAACTCCAGTCACCCGACAACCGATGCACTCTCCTTCCCCGGACATGGACCCCTTTGTCTCCATTGAGGCGGACTTTAACGACACCAGTTCTGGCTACGGTGACTTTTAAGTCTTCATCATGGACTTGACCCTTAACCAGGGGGTAATGTTACGATTTGCGTATACCCTACCCTCTTTTTCCCATTCTTACCTTGATCCATGTAAACAGACAGTGCTCCTGCCATTCGAGTCCCACTTGAGCCACTTTATTTCTCTCTTATTCCCTTATCTCTGCTTACCTATTTAGTGTGACTCATCTGCAGTATCCGCAGTTGTATTACCACCACTTATCTCTGACTCGTTCCCCTTCTTCGTGATTCCATCGCTTTCTATAGTCGAGTCATCCCCTTTACGCTCCGCTTTATTCTCTCTTGACTCGTGTATATAAACCCCTCGATACCCTCGATGTATTCCCCAAGTTAGACCTACCCAAATCTACCTTGATCATCGATTCCTCTCGAGTCCCCCAGTCCTCACCTTACTGTTGAGTGGGCACTCCCTTCGCACCTTCGTCACCACATCTTCCCGTGGTTCCCCTCGTCCCTGTGTCGCGATATACGTTGACCAGGTCAACAGCTCACGACATACCGTTGAGGCTGAGGATAGAGGATAGCCCTCTATCAAACCCTTGCCACGTCAGCTGAATAGCGATGTTAACATCCTTCGTCCCTCGGGTCTACGCCGACGCGTAACACCACACAGCCGAATGGTCACATTGACTCCGAATGTGCAACCAAGGAGCTCCATCTCAACACGTCCGCTCTCTCAAATCCCCGATCCCTTATGCTCCGTCTCTTCGATGGCATGTCAAATTCCACCATCATTCAAGCTATCAACCTCTCCGTCCTCTTCAAAACCGGTGATATCACCCCAACGACGTTCTACATCACCCCACTGGATGGCTCCTGCGCTTTGGTCCTTGGACACAACTGGCTTACCCGCTACAATTCGTTGATTGACTGGGTCACAAGCAGTATATCTTTCCATTCTATTCTGCAGCCCAGTCCCACACTTCCAAGCTCGCCCCCGACTCCTAAGGCATCTCTGCCTCCAGTTGTCCCCTCTTCAGATCCGCTGCATTTCTCTGACTGCAAGGCTCCGCCCATCGCGCTTATCAATGCTCCCACATTTGCGCTGGCCTGTCGCCTACAAGGTTCCGTGCAGTTCAGCATGCACATTCAACCAAGAGAAGGTGATCTCCGTGCTGCAGCTACTGAACCTCCCGAACAGATTAATCTCTCTGATGTTCCGTCGGAATATCATGAGTTCTCCGATGTGTTTAGCAAACGACAGGCAGATTCTCTGCCCCCTCACCGTGAACACGATCTCAAGATCGATCTCGAAGAAGGTACCTCTCCTCCGCTCGGCACCACCTATTCTCTCTCCTCTTCCAAACTTGAGTCTCTCCATGCCTTCCTAGACAAGCATCTTTCCATAGGATTTATTCGACCCACCTCCTCTGCACATGCCACTCTGGTCCTCTTCGTCCGCAGGAAGGATGGTTCCCTCCATCTTTGTGTCGACTTTCGGGGACTCAACAAGATCACCAAGAAAGACCGCTACCCACTTCCCCACATCTCCGACCTCCTTGATGCCCCAAGCCACGCCAAGGTGTACTTCAAAATCTACCTCCGGCATGCGTACCACCTGGTCTGTATCGCTGAGGGCGACAAATGGAAGACCACCTTCTGCACGTGGTATGGCTCCTACGAATGACTTGTCATGCCGTTCAGTCTTACGAACACCCCGGCGGCATTCCAGTGGTTTATTAACACTGTCTTTGCTGATCTTTTGGATGTTAGTGTCATTGTGTACCTCGATGACATTCTCATCTTCTCAGAAGACATGGCCTCCCATAAGGAGCATGTTAAGGAAGTTCTCTGCCGTCTCCGCAAACACGGACTTTATGCAAAACCTGAGAAGTGCGAGTTCCATATGGACACCATGGAATACCTAGGTTATCAGATGTCTCCATCTGGCCTCACCATGTCCCCGGATAAGGTCCAGTCGATCCTCGACTGGCCTGAACCTCGGAAGGTCAAGGACGTCCAATCTTTCCTCGGATTTGCTAATTTCTATAGACAGTTTATCCACAATTACTTCGACATTGTCGTTCCGCTTACCCGCCTCACCCGTAAGGGTGTCCCTTGGCAATTCACGGACGCCTGCCGCTCTGCTTTCCAGGCTCTGAAAACCGCTTTCACTTCCGCTTCTATTCTTATGCATTGGGCTCCTGACGCTCCGATTA
>JBBPMF010000211.1:19326-43009 GCA_038090175.1 Austroboletus eburneus | reverse complement strand
ACCCCACCGTACCCCCCCTCACCCCCATCCGATCCTCTTGCACCCGCCCTTTCCAGCAGATTTCATGCGATCTCATCACCGATCTCCCCACCTCTGCTGGCTTCAATACTCTTTTGGTCGTGGTCGACCATGGCCTTACTAAGGGGGTAATTTTATGCCCAACTAAGAAAACCATCTCCGCCGAAGGGGTCGCCTCCCTTTTCTTTCACAAAGTCTTCCTTCGCTTCGGTCTCTACGACCGAATCATCTCTGACCGAGGCCCACAATTTGCCTCTGCCTTTGCCAAAGAATTGGGACGTGTTCTCAACTATTCCCTTGCCCTCTCCACCGCTTACCATCCCCAAACTGATGGAGAAACCGAACATGTCAACCAGGAGGTTGAAACGTACCTCCGAATCTTCTGCGGAAACAATCCCTCCTCGTGGTCTGACCTCATTCCACACACAGAATTCGCGCACAACCACTGGCCCCACTCTGTCACCGGACAAACTCCGTTCTATCTCATGATGGGATACGAACCCCATGCCCTCCCCTCAGTTATCTCCGACTCCCGCATTCCCGCCATCACCGACCGTCTCAAATCCCTCACTGCCGCACGCAATGAGGCCCTTGCTGCCCACGAACTCGCTCGCCAAGTCATGGCCTCACGAAACCACCGTTCCTTCACCCCCTTCACCAAAGGATCCAAAGTCTGGCTGGAAGCCAGAAACCTGAAATGTTCCATCGTTAACCCAAAGTTCGCCCCAAAACATGAAGGACCCTTTACCATTATCAAGGTCCTATCTCCCATCACGTATGAACTCTGCCTCCCACGATCGTGGAAAATCCACCCAGTATTCCACGCCTCCCTCCTCACACCCTATCGCGAAAACCCCGTACATGGGCCAAATTACCCCTCCCCCCCACCTGACCTCATCAACGGGCAGGAAGAATATGAAATCGAGAAGATCATACGACATCGCGGACCTCCGTCCTCCCGTTCCTTCCTGATCCGATGGAAGGGATACTCAGCCGAAGAGAATTCCTGGTAACCCGAAAAGAACCTATGGAACTCCGTCTCCCTCCTCGATGACTATAAACATCGTCACTCAATCTCCCCCATCTCCATCCAAACCACACCCTTCACCGTCATGTCCATCACCCTGTCTTCCCCCTCACCTGCCCCCAGCGATGTCCCCTCCAACATCGCGGAACCTGGCTGGTCCTCGACCCTCCCCGAGGATGTCTCTCCCGAGATCAACGATTTACCAATCCCCATCCCCCCTCCCTCTCTGATCCAACGCCTTCGCAATGATGCTGAAGGAATCCCGTCCGCCTGGCCCGGCTTTAGCTGGACCCACCCCGAACCCCTCGTCCCCACCTCTCCCGCCATTCCTCTGGCCCAACGAATCTCCAACCGCCCCACCCATCTTCCCTTGACTATCCCACCGGCTGCCCTACCCAACCACCCTATTCCTCTCGATGAGGAAATCGCCACGTCCATCGCCTCAGAACTCCGAGACTCTAGTCTCGCCATGGCCCTCGACGCCCACATGGAACCCCACTCCCCCTTCGCCCTCATGTACCGGCTCTTCCTTACCAACTCCCGAATCGCCGTCTCCGCTGCCACCCCCACCGCCTCCGCTGCCCAAGCGCTGGCCAATCTACATATCCGCCGTCTTCATCAGACACTCGAACACGACCTCCTCCAGCTCATGTACCAGCTGGACATGACCAGTTTTGTCATCGACGTCGACCGATACCTCCACGAGCTTGCCACCACCGGAGCTTCACACGTCTCCACCCCCTTGGCATCTTCTGAACCCCTCACCACCCAAGAAGTCGCCGTCTTGGACCGCATCGATGACTACTGGACCGGACGTGACCAACTCTAGTCCCTTCCCCCGAACCACCCCCGTTACCACGAGGCGTGCTACCAATGTTGACGCCTTGGACATCATCGCCCCCAATGCCCCTTTTACCAATGTCCCACGTGTCACCGCTCATCCCCGGGCCACCCCCAACGATCTTGCCCCATGTGTCCCCGCACCCCTCGGGCCTTCGCGTCCTCCTCTTCGGACTCCTCCACCCGGCAATCCCCCCATTCCTCGCGATCCTCTTCCTCTCGCCGAGGACGCCCTAACCCCTTAAGACAACGTCCCCCAGTCCGCATCCCTCGTCGGGTGCCCACCCCCCCTCCTTCTCCGCCGGCAGCAGAAGACTACGAATTCTTTGTCAGCGCCGAAGCCGACGACAATGAGACCGGTTCCTACCATGGTGATTACTAGGGATTTCGTCGCAGTCTCACCCATAGAACGGGGGTAATGTTACGATTCGTGGCCCCCTTACCTTTTTCCTTGACATTCACTTACCATTGTACACCAAAGGCCTTGGGCCCTGTTGTTCGAGTCCCACTTGGACTCTCTCTTTTCTTAACCTTTCCCTCGCATATCGCTTACATATTTAGCGTGACTCATCCGCAGCTGTATTACCAATATCTCCCCGATGCCGTCGCATCATTCCATAGTGACTCAGCCCTTCTTCGCAATTCCATCACTTTCCATCGCTGACTCACCTTCTTCTCTGACCTACCCTTAACCACTTGGCTCGAGTATATAAACCCTCGGTACACCACTGTAGTCCCTCATCCTAGACCTCCTACAATCTACCTTGTACCTTGGATTGTCTTCGGTCCCTCAGTCCTCGTCCTACTGTTGAGTGGACGCTCCTTTGAACCCCTCGATCCACCGTTAGTCTTACGGTGTTCTAAGAACCTCTGCCAAGGAAGACCCTTGCCAGATCCCTTGATCCCGTCCCATCGACGGTCTTTAGAAACCCTTCGATCCCGTTTCTTTGACAGTCCTCAGATCCCCTTCGATCCCGTCTCCTCGACAGTCCCCAGAACCCCTTCGATCCTGTCTCATCGACAGTCCCCAGATATCCCTCGATCCCTGTCAGCTGCATAGCGACAGTAAGCCCTCGACCCCTTTTGTAGGCCACGCTCTGACCACGTCGAGTGTAACAGATTCCTTCTCCATTCCAAGAATTCTTTTAGTAAGATCTGAGTCTAGTCCTTTCATATAATACTCAATTAGAGCATTTTAATCTGTGATTCCAGCTTTAGATACAAGGAGCCGGAAGTCTGTGTTGAACTTATTGAGAGGATCTAACCCTTTTCCTTTCATTGTGATTTGGTGTAGTTTCCGTCGAGAGTCAGCAGCAGTGTGCTTGTCTGAGAAGATTTCCAAAAATTTGTTTTTGAAATCATTCCAGGTAGCTTTGTCTGAGGCAACAGTTCCGGAGTCAAAGTTCTCGTATGCAGCTTCAGCGAACTACTTTTCTCGCCCTTTTGACATTCTGTTGAGGGCAGTATAGATCTTTTTCAAATTGTCATACTTATCCTTGTTTATAAGAAAGTATGCGTCCATGGCTCTGATCCAGAATTTGGCATCAGATGCTTCTCCTGAGAACTCTTCTGGGAGTTCAGCTTTGAGTTCAGCCATTTCTAAGTGGTCTGGATTGGGAAGGGAGTTGGTCTGAGGGGTAGGGGTGTTGTGAACTGAAGAGAATGGAGTTTTTCGAGACAGATGAGATCTTAATGGAGAAGGAGGGGTTCCACTTTGAGTGAAGTGGGGTTGGTTCCTTCTGAGGGTCTTGAAGATGAATTTGAGTCTTGATTGTTCTCTCCTGTCTGTTTCGTCCTCAGAGTCCTTGTAAGAAGAGTCTTCCCTGTATCCATAAGAAATGGTGGGCAACTAATGGGGTGCCTTGCCACATGGTAGCAGAGGTATGAGGAGAGCTAGATCTTTTGTTATGCATGTGCAATGTCTAGTCCCAGTGTGTCCTCAAAGGTGACACAAAGTTCTATAGAAATCTGAAGGGGTTCTCTGCTGAAACTCGAGACTCAGGCAGGATGAGACTAAACACTGCATATTATTGTGCAGATCTAGCTGAGAAATATACACAACAACTACTAGCTATTTATACAACCTGGAACCATCTTGGAATGGAAGGGCAATGGGACAGGGCACATGGTATGCTACAATGGCCTCGTGGATCAATGATGGAAAATGGGACAACACTGCCATCAGAAAGAGGATGGACAGAGGAGCGGAGGTCCATGACAAAAAGTAGTTCTAGGAACACATGGTAAGAGTTATAAAAGTGGAAAAAGGGAAGAACAGGGCAAGTCCATAATAGGGATCTCCATGTGGCCATATGGAGCATAATCTTTGGGAAACAGGGTCCAGTAGCATTCCAGAGGTAGTATATCCTTGAGTTTCCATTCCGATAGAAGAGTGTTAAAGGGTTCCAATGGTTCCAGAAATTCAGAGCCTTCGGGACTATACTTACTTGTAATATCTGCATCATGATCGGGCTCTCTTCCCCCGCCAGATCCTCCCCTCCCCCCACAGTTTGACTCTCCTGTACAAGACTGTCATCCACTTCATATGCTAATAGATTACCAATGCCAATCCCAGCCCGAGATTGATGTCAAGGGTCTCTCTGCTCTTGCAACATTCAGGCCAATGCAAGAAGTAATGCATTTTGTTCAAGCTCTTTCCAATGCTTCTACCACAGACCCTGTCGCCAAACTCTCCCCTGACAGTCTTGATTGCCTCCATCACCCACCCACTCTTCCTCTTATTATAGACAATCCTGCTATTTGACACAGCATATCCACCTATCTTGCTCTCGAAAATTCATTACAAGCTGCTTATGAAGCTGTTATTTGTTTCCTCAAACACAACTTCCCTGATATTGGAAATGTTCTCAGCTTCTACTTGTAGAATCTCTAGTAGTAGCACTGGTATTAAAGGTAAGTACTGTACCTGTAGAATCTCTAGTAGTAGCACTAAAGAAAGCTAACACTACAAAGTATATGCGCTTTACGCTTATGTAACCCAGTGGCTGTACAACCACACACCATATGTCCGAATATTTCAATACTACTGAGTCGAGAAATTGATCAGCACATACACTGGTGTCAAGTTGATTCTCCATGACATGTGTTGCATTTACTGGACCATACAGTGATTTAGAGGAGTGTCCATTGTGTCAGGCTTCCCAATGGAATCAGGCAAAGCTTCAGGGAATGAGTGGCCACATTAAAGTTCCCACTCAGCAATTTACCACTATTCCAGTTGGTCCCCAACTCCAGGCATGAAACTGTAGTCCTGCAAGTGCAAGAGCAATGCGCTATCTTTGGGAGAAAAGTCAAGAAGTACTTTGCAACATTGTAGCTACAGACTCTCCTCAAATCCCAATTGTCAATGATATCATCATGGGCTGGGACTTCTTAGATGCTGTTTTAGACAGTCATATCAAAGAGCATGATATTGTCCTCATGGTGTCTCTTGACAGTGCACAACTGTATGAAAGTAAGGAGTTTGATTGCTGGATGTATATCTGGATCATAGAAAACCTCTCTCCTGACGTTCATTGCCACAAGCTCAACTCTACCTGGTGGCTTTATCCCTGGCCCCAAGAAGCCAAAGAAAGAACAACATTTGTAATCAGCTACAAGCACATTGCAGGGTTTTTAGTTAGCATATCTAATCATTAGCTACCAGAAATCATCAGATATTTTAGACAGAAATAACACAGGACAACATGTGTAATCAGCTTTGAGCACATTGTAAGATCTCAGACACTCTGGATACCCTATGTTGGTCTCTGCTCTGTTATGTTGTACCTCAGAAAATCATTTGTAGTCAGAAACTATACTGTACAAGCATGCATAACATTCTCATTCTATTAGTGACTTCTGATTCGACATGATTCCCTATGTACCAAATAAGAAAACACGCCCGGACATACCCGGACATGCACCATCATAGCCAATTTTCACTGGACTCACCATTGATAATATGGGGATTGTGGTACGTAGGTCTGAAAACAGACGGAGACTTGGTAAGGATTCTATTGGGGCTGGGGTTGAGGCGGGGGGTGGAGCCATCGGTTGCACAGATTGGTAATGCTGGGGTCATTGTTGCTGTTGCCTTTGCTGCCAATAAAGATTCCGACCGCCATAGCCACAAAGCACTTTGTTCTGGAGGAGGTCTCTGGGGTTGTGGAGCGCTGTAAGTGACGACCAAAGATGCTGGTGCTGAGCGATGGCTGCGGTTCAGTAAGCAGAGTAGTCGGGGATCTTGCGATCGTGTGGGATGTTGCCATTGCCGACAACAATAACCCAGGTACTCATGAGCGATGTTTTTGATCGTCGAGACAGCGAGCTCAACATCCTTACGTAATATTTGAATTCAAGCTGAGAGCCACCGGGTGGCTGTGCTTGCTGTACCGTGTGACCGCTTCTGACCAGCGTTTTGTTGTGGATCACAATTCTCCCTTCCAGTGACCTTGTAAACTTGTAAACAAGGTAACCATATTGCTGTTTCGAATTTCGTGATTTGCTGACCTAGGCCTATGATAGTATTCTTTTGACGGCCTATGGACAACTGGCGAGTAGCTGCATTGGGTTCGGGTGGTGTTGGTAAAACTACCTTGGCTGTCCAAGTAAGTCATTTTCTTGTGTCGTGATACCAAGCTGATCCGAACACTACATAAGTTCACCATAAGCTGCTTCGTCAGTAAGTCGATACATCTGATATCATGCCTAACACATCATCTTACTTTTCAATTACAGATGTATGATTCTAGACTACCCACTCGTTGCCTTCTTTGATTTTCTTTCATGCAGTGTTTTGACCCAACGATAGAAGACGCTTTTAGGAAACAGCTCATCATAGACGATAAGATGTGCTTTGTAGAGGTCATTGACACTTCTGGATGTGGTACGCCATCCCTTTACAACTGAAACACCCAGTCTCACTGTGATTCTCATCAATTCACTAGAAGAGTATGCCACACTTAGAGACCAATGGATACGGTTAGTATTCCGCCCGCCCTTGATCACCACTCAAGTATTGGCAGTGAGGGTCAAGGCTTTATACTTGTGTATGATATTACTTCACATTGTTCATTCGAACGACTTGAAGTCTTCTGACAGTCGATACTTAAAGTAAAGGGTCAAAAACCAGTTTTCATGCTGGTAGGCAACAAGTGCGATGAGGCTGACAGACGTGTGGTATCACGTGAGGAGGGTATTGCCCTTGCACAGACATTTGGATGCGAGTTCATGGAGACATCAGCCAGGACCGCATATAATGTGGACCTGCTTTATACAAATCTTGTTCGTGCACTACGACGGACGAAACCATTGAAGTGTCCTAAGAACCATAAGAAGAGCACTGCAATATGATATGGATATGTATACTCTAGTGTTTCGGTATTTTAAGGTGTCTATGATACTATCTCATCTGCAAATTTGCCTGCTACTCAATAAGGCCCAAGTGGCTATCCCGATCACCCATAAAATCTCTCCGTCACATTGACTCACCTTACAGTTTTCGGACCCTTTCAAACACCCCTTTCAGTGGGGTTCTTTGTCGACGTCCTCATAGATACTTACTGAGCGTGTAGTAATTACTAACGGCGCAGTTGGATACACTAGGTGGTGGGCTGTGAATATGCATGGCTGCGGTTGTAGGCATCAGGGGATGGTGAGGTGAGAGAAGGCGACGTATGGTCCTTATATTTGCGATCTGGTACCTGGCAGTGGTCTGATGCCAACCCAATACCCAACTAGTGTGACTAGGCGTGTCTTGCTGTTGGACATCCCTGACTTGTAAGTTGTCTCCTCGCTCCAGTTTCCAAGTGCGTGTTTGGCACATCGTGCTTTCACACTCTCTGACCTGTCTTTTCCTCCAGCCTTGGGTGGGTGTTTTGGCATATTGTACTTTCATCATTCACTTACCTCTCCGATCAGTCTCTTCCCTCCAGCGGGTGGGTGTCTTGCATATCGTGCTTTTCGTCTTTCACTAACCCTCTCTGACATGTCTCTCCCTCCAGGTGGTGCGTGTCCTCGCATTTCGTGCTATTTGTCATTCGCTCACCTCTCTGACCTGTCGCATCCTTGCATACCAGGAGGTGCATGTTATGGCATATCGTACTGCTCATCCTTCGCTCACCCTCTGTGACCTGTTACTCCCCTCCAATTGATGCCACGTGTTCTGTTGTGTTGTGTCGTTCGTCATTTGAGCACCCTCTACCTCTGAGCAGGAAAAGGACGCGGCTGCAGGGAGGGCAGACAGGTACGTCTTCTTTGGGAAGGGAATACAGCGTTAGTATGCAGCCTGCTCGTAAAAATGGGACCGAGACAAGAAGTCGTTGGACTGGGTCATATCACTCAAAATGGCACAAAAAACAATACAACTTATCTTTGCGAACAGGTTCCATACTGAATAGCACTTCATGACTGGCAGCAACCCCATCGAGAAATTGGCACATGCGAACAAATGCAGCAGATTAAAAACAAACTACAATTACACGAGTAGAAGAGAATCAGACTATAGCGATTGCTGATCAAAATCATCGCCCGGCCAAAGGGCAATGTGAGAATCCTAGCCAGCATACGTTCGGCGGAGGAACTTCTCAATGCGTCCAACATGCTTTTTATTAACGCCTGGTGAAATCCCGCACTGCTGGGAGAATTCTGTACACAGATCATGGTTTGATACAAATACTTCTGGCGTGAACAATAATAATACTCACCATGAAGCCATTTCTTGACTTTTTCTCCCGTCTCTGATTGGTTCTCTAGGTCTGTGAATGCGATCCAGAACAAGCCGACTGCTTCCTCTCGGCGTTGAACGGCATACAATGCCTCACATTTTTGCTGGTAATAAATGAACTTCAGTTCTTGTGTGTCGCTCGTCCAGCCGAACATCTTGATACAGTGTGAGCAGCCCAGACGTCATGAAAAGAAAATGTGACTTGCCAGTGAAATGGTTTCTATTTGTGGATCAGAAGGAAACCGAGGCATTCGACTCCCTGGATGGTTGAACAGTTCGAGTACCACATCATATTCATGCTTCTGTATGTGCATTCTTCGAACAATCGAATACATGTGTACCTGTAAAATATTGTTAGATTCATCCTACGGATCAGTTCTGATGGTCCTGTACCTGAACCATGTAGCACAATGACACCGTTGGGCACAATGTAATTATATCGGTGACACGCGCCATGCCTTCTTGGTGGTTTCCCGATATAAATATGACAATTGCCTACAAGAGGGTCACAGACAGATAGGCCATGGCAAGTGTCAGAAACAAACCTTGACGAGAGACATGAAGCACATATCTATATCAAATACATCGCAATGACAAAAGAGTAGGTTGAATTCTTCTCTGGCACGTTCAACCTCTCCTTTACCAAATAATGCCATGCTGTATGTGACGTAGGCAAGTATGGTGTGCTTGTGTGTGATCGACTATAAGCGTGGTTAGTGTGAATGAAAACATGTGAAGAGAACAACAACACCTTTTGAGCGTCTCGGATGGCCAGGTCCCATTGATGGAGACATGCTCGGAGAAGCGCCCGGTTGGCATATATGTGGTCTCTTTTGCTTGATTGTTTGATTTCTTTCGACAACAGCCGGATTGCCTTGAGTAGCGTGTCTTCTTTCCAAGATTGCAGTACCACGGGACTAGCATCAATGAGCTAGAAGAATTGAGAGGTGAAAATCAAACGAGTATTGACTCTGTTAACAGAGACTTACATTCAACATGTGCGGAGTTGTCTGTAGCAGTCGTAGATATGGTTCGTCATGAAACAATTCATAGTAGTAAGTTTAGCACATACCGTCTCAAGATAATGAAAAGGAAGAATGTCATAGAGATTGTGAATGGTGATTCCGCCGACTCCACCCATTGCAAAGTCATGGTTGTCTGCCATGGCCATACACTTGATGCCACCCTTCTTTTGGATGGTGGTTCCAATCTGCTTGTGCGTTGTGGTATCCCAGAACGAGACAGCAGATTCCTCAGCTGCTGCAATAAATTTGTCATTCTTTGCAAGCGCTATGCGGCCATATCCTCCTTCATGGACTTTCCAGGATGTGATGGTTTTCCCAAAGGGGACGTCGAGGCAGTAGATATTTCCATCCTTTGACGAGACAAATAGTTTACTGCTGGTGTTATCCCAGGCAAGCGAATTGTTTTCCTCAGTGTCAACTCGAATAGGCGTGTCGACAAGCAAATTGCCATTGTGACTGTCGTAGATGCAGACGTTTGTGTCCCATGTTGCGGTGGCAATACAAAGACCATCCGGAGAGAACTTGACTCCGACCACGTGGTACTCGTGTTTCCATCCGAATATTTTCTCGCCAGTAATGAGCAATGAGATGCAGGCAGTGTTGTCGTTAGATCTGCTGGCAATCCTCATCCCGTCCAAAGAGATGTCGACTGCATACACAAAATTGCTGTGTGCCTTCAACTCGTTCACCTTCATGCGGCTGTTTGCCCACCACACCTGGACTGATCCATTTGTATTCCTGTTCACGAGCCTTTGTCCGTCTTGCGAGACTGCAATGTCCCAAACTTCACTTCCCACATCTGCTGGCTTTCCCACCTCCTTTCCGTCTTCCACACTCCAATATCGAATCATGCCATCTTCATCACCGCTTGCAAAATGCCTCCCTTTGACGAGGAAAGTAAGCGAAGTTATGTCGCTTGGAGTTTTGATTTCGACAAGTTTCACTTCTTTTTGATGAGTCGCACTGGTTTCACTCGAATTTGGGTCTTACTCACTGTTCCCCTGCTTATTTCTCAACCGCGGGTGGGATATGCTTGAATAGGTGGCGGTCGAATGGAAAGAAGGACGCGCAGTTGTCTATGTACTTAGGATATGCCATAGCCTCGCGGAATACACGTGTTCCTTATCAATGTATCCATCAGTTTACATTCATCTCCGTTTTACGGAACTTCAAAATATTTAATTTAAGTACGCCGTGTATGATTATACTCCTCGCAGTGCTATAAACAAGGAGATTTCGTAAACGTCACTCCATCGATCATAGCTAGTACAGTCTCTTCACGGTCTCTTGCAAGTCAACACAAACGTCTCCGACGTCCACGTATTCAACTCACGCCCAAACACTCGCGACCGCGACCCACATTCCTCAATACCCGCAGGCGCCACGAGCGACAAGTCGACGTACGTCGTCGTCAAGAGTGCCTTGATAAACACCGAATCGGCGTCCCACCCCTCTGGGAGATAAACACATTGGATCCGTCCCGAAACCGCCATATCTAAACGGAAACACAGACGGTCCATCTTCTCTC
This sequence comes from Austroboletus eburneus, assembly GCA_038090175.1. Lineage (NCBI taxonomy): Eukaryota > Fungi > Basidiomycota > Agaricomycetes > Boletales > Boletaceae > Austroboletus > Austroboletus eburneus. The sequence goes on along the minus strand of JBBPMF010000211.1, from coordinate 31,844 downwards.
CGCCGAAAGAGGACCGTGGTCGTCGTCGTCGCTTCTCGTGGGTGGCACCACGCCTGCACCCGTGTCAATAGACGACGTCGTGACGAAAAAGACGCGACATACCTGAATCGAATGGTCGGACAGATCGAAATAAAAGAGGTACAGAAACAGGTCGACGTCCGAGCGGTTTTCCAGCGTGAGACAATAATCCCCGTCGGGATCCGTGATCTCAGCCGTCTGAACGTTCACGGTGACCGCCATGCGACACACACCTCTGTAAAAAGTACTCGCTTCCGAAGCCGGTTCAATCACGTCGTTATTGTTATTTGGCCTGAAAAAGGAGACGTGGCGGCGTCCCTAGGCAGTACAGGGCCCAGGCAAGCGCGAAAGCTAGCAATCGCATCGAGGACGTCGCGTATCCGTTGGTTGGTAGCGGCTATCCGGATCGAGGGAAGGATGTGCCAAGACCAAGCGAGCCATGACCTCGTAAGGAACCTTGTTGGCCCCCACGACCACCAACACCGTTCATAAACGTGCCGCCGCCCGCCAGGTACACCTCGGCTACCCATGGAATCACCTCTTCCGTGACTTGTGTTCACAGAGCCACCACGCCCGTCCATACCACCTCGATGGTTCGTACCGAGAGATACTTGATTCGTGCTTTGCTCTGGCCGTACATGAAATTTTGGGGTAGCGGGGTTGCTTGCTGACGTTGCTGATGACCTGCGCCGGGACCATCAAACCTTTGTCGTTTGGCTAGGGGGACATGCTGAGGGGGGGTATGATGTACTGTGAAGTTACGGCGGGGTTGTTGCTGATGCTGGTGTTGTTGGGGGAAGTACGGCTGGGGCAGAGCAATCGTTTGAGTTGTTTATGGATATATCGGCTGGGGATACGTCTACGGGGGCTGTGGTACGTAAGCCTGAAAACCGACGGAGGCCTGGTAAGGATTGCACCTGGGGTGGGGGTGAACACATCGGTTGCACGGGCTGGTAATGCTGGGGCTGTTGCCTTTGCTGCCAATGCAGATTCTGACAGCCATAGCCATAGTTTGCATACAAAGCACTTGTTCTGGAGGTCTCTGGGGTTGCGGAGCGCTGTAAGTGACGGCCGCAGATGCTGGTGCTGGGCGACGGCTGCGGTCCAGTAAGAGCAAGCAGAGTAGTCCGGGATCTTGCGATCGTGTGGGACGTTGACGTTGACGACTCAAGTATTCATGAGCGATGTCTTTGATCGTCGTCTGAGACGGCGAGTTCAACATCCTTATTATTTGAATTCACTACATGTCTGACGCTTAGTCATCACCACCACCACCACCACTGCTACTTGCAACATCGTGATGAAGTTCCGCCAGTGTGCGACAACGCTCCTCCTGCATATCTAGAGCGTTGGTGATGACGAGTAAGACAGAACGTACGCACTCACCTCACGGAGTTCTTTCGCCCTGAAGAGCCCCTCTGCACGGGCTCTCACAGTTTGCGTGTCGTGCTTCAGCTTCTCGGCCCGCTTATTTTTCATCTAGGTCGCCCAAAATGTCATTCTCGGAAAAGATCTTGTGCTCTGATATGCACCTGGACGTCACCCTCCGCGGTGTGCATACTCGTCACGGCCTGGTCATGCTTGCGCGTCGCTTTTTGGAGCGATTTGACCCGGTCATGCTCCTTGTCCTCCATCTTCTTTAGATCCTTGTTCGCTTTCTCGACAGCCTTGTAGAAGGTCAGCAGGATCTCGGCACGTACGACACGCGTTGGCTCACCTTGAAAGCCTTCACTTCCGACTTTTCCGTGCTCTTGAGCTCCTTCAAAGCTCGCCCGTAGTCCTTCTCGTCGGCCTTTGTCTCCTTTGCGATGGCCTTCTCCATCTTTTTGACAGCGTTTGGATCGGTGGGGGGTACAAGAGTGCTCATCGTGGATTGTGGACAGGATAGTTTTGGACCGGTTTGCGACGCTCACCCGCATTTTTAAACGTTGAAAGGGGCTTTATTGTAGAGCGGACTGCATTTTGAATATGGCTGGGATTCTGAGACACTATGAATGTAGGGTGTCGTAACCGTCGCAGATTGTGGTATCGCTCCCGCGCCGGTCAAAGTGTCTTTCGCCGAACTTCTGCTGAGGCCCATGTTCGTGAACTTTTGTAAGTTAGTCGTTATACCGCTAGCACGCATTCTGAACCTTGCACAACCTCCATGCGGTAACATCCAAAAGGATGGAAGAGCGTATATTGCTAACTTTGGCACATTCAAGTTCCAAACACGGGGCACGCTTACTTGACCTCGAGATGCCCGACGACGAAACGGAAACGTGTAATATCAACAACATGGAGCGACGTATCATATTCATTTGGGGAGAGGTTAATAGTGACACATACATTTTCGAAACTCATCAATAGACTAGCGTCAGACAGGCAAATGATCGGTGAAGCCAACGTCCTTGTGCTACATTCATTGTACAAGAAGCATACTACCCAGTGTGTTGAGGACCTGCTGGAAGAAACAGTCGTCAGGAGAATATCCAACCATCATACTCTTCCTGCTCCTCCTTCTCCAGTTTATCGGAAAAACCTGGCACACATATACTCATGAAAATGTGGGGCGTCTAGGAACCGCTAGGTCCTGCTTCAGAGGGACCGGGTCGCGAGACCTCTAAGTTACCTTTCTGTTTCAACATCGACTTTTCGTCTGTGCGACTCCGAGGCGGGGGCAGCAAACAGATCTGTCGGCCCTTCGAGAGCCTCCCCTTTGCACACAGACTATCCTTCAGGAAATGCTTTGCATTTCCTGAACTCACAACTGTGTCTGCAAGTAATGGATAGTTGGAACCCTCAGGAATCTTTCAAACGCTGTATCACAATACCCAAAGTTTCAGCTTCTCTCTCAATGCCTCAAAGCACTTTGAGGCTAACTCCCGCTTCTCTTCATGACCGGCGGTTTGGTGATGTGGAAGAGTATAGGAATAGGGCCAAGGTTCGGGGCGCATTAGAATGCGGTGAGGTTTGTGGAGAGATATGGCTTGAGGTTGGTAGGCGTGAATTACTTCCAGCGAAGGCGGCATGTAGGATTACTACTATAGCTGAGTGGCGATCACATGTTTCTGTTACTATTAGGCCCCCATACATCTCATAATTTGACAAAGAGTCGGACTTCGTAGTAACCCGGCAAGAATACTACAAGTAGCGGCCGGTCGGATTCTTCAAGAGTCTTTCAAACAGTGTATCGATATCCAAAGTTTCAATCCCTTCCTCTTCCTCTTCGTGTTCGATTCCTCTCTTCCTCAGCACAAAGATGCATTCTTGCGCTAACTTCCAGTTTTCTTCATGGCCTGCACCAGCCTGCAGCTCTTGCCGGTCAATGACATTATTCAAAAAGTCACTCTTTTCCCCCAGGCACCCAGCGGCATCTACTCTCAACCATTCGTCGAACGGGCGGGAGCTGTCGTCCTTTAATTTGCCATTCGCACGTCGGAGGACGATCCAGATCAGAACCCAAATGAACGACTCCGCGTCATGTTCGTATGAATGTTTGATTTTGCCTTGAAGCGCTGCTTTGGTAAGGAGTTGCATAGCCATGAACGGTACCGTGCCAGTACGTTCAGTTCCAGTAGGAGTCTCCTGGGTTGACGCCAAGTCGAAATCATTGAAGACACCCATGACCTTTCCCTTCCCCTTGTCTATACGATACATCAAGTTCGAATCGCTGACGTCTCGGTGATGCACTCCGTTCTTCCAGAGGGCAAAGTGGCCTTCATGAAAGTGTAAACAAGCAGGTCCAACTCTAGGTAGACACGACTCACACTTCACCGTTTCCCACCATGCATGTAAAAATTCCTTCCCGAGGAGTTAGTTGATGAGTTTCAACCTTCGAAACACGAGAATCTGTAAAATCCAAGCACCTTGAGTGTCCAGCCCGACACGCTCCCGAATGTTCGCAGTGGAGATATCGGTGAATACCTTATGCCACAATAGTTCCGAGACATGTCCTTTCACGCCGTCATTGTTTTCGGCGATATCGTACACTTTCCGCAAGATGTCGGGCTCGCTCGTGCGCGCAGTATCTGCCCAAAAAAGCTTGCCGACCATATCATTATTCTCGGAGAGGCGGCTACACTTCAGAGTTAACACGTTGGTAACGCGGCCACCCAGACCAAAGTGTGTAATTCGATCTTCATCGGATAGCAGAGGGTGGGCCTCCATCTCCTCGCCGTCCTTGGGCGGATGTCAGACACTCTGCAAGCAAAAAAAAAAGTTGAGATGAGGGAAAGCAAGCAGAAGATGGTACTCGCTCTACCCCAACAGTACTAGTGTCCTCGTTGATTATAGCGGAACCTTTCGCCTGTGCCGTGCACTTCAAAGTAGTTCCTGGAGGGTCAGGTTGCGGTTCTGCAGTCAGATCGTTGGACTCGTGACTATGATGGCCAATTTAACATTATGACTTACGGCGTCAACAAACGTATCCCCATGATCGTGAGAATCCCCTTGCCAGTAGGTACATAGATTGGTCATGTGAGCGCGGTCCGGGGACGATGTGATTGCCTTGCCACCAATGGAAATGTATTGCACTATTTGGAAGCTCGGGCATAAGGAATCAGAGTTTGGGATACGAATTTATTTCCGTGGTATAAATGACACGATGCATTGGTAGCCTGGAGATGGATCGAGTGGTTGGGCCCGTGCGTCTGTGCAGCCATCCGATTCCTCAGTTGGTATAAACGGGATCGTCCACGCTCTGGATGGTATACGTCACGTCAAACAAATTCGCCGCGATAAACTCCCCGCTGCACATGCATAAGCGATCTCCCAGACGTACCAAAACACAGACGACTCACGAGTCACTCTCTGCATCGTTGTTCTCCACGCGTCACATGGATTTGTTCATGTCCCGTGCAACGCCCGTTTTCACAAAACGAGCCGCGCCTTGGCACGGGTAGGATCGGTCTCGATCCACCACCGCTCGTCCATCAGCGCAGCTGCCTGACGCCACGGCTCGACGTTGAGCATCGTATACAGCCCCTCGACGACGACGACACGATGCGATGTCCCGATCACCACGTCGTCCACCACGGGGTCCTTGAGTGCATGGTCAAACGACGGGGCGTACACAATGACAGATGGGTCGCACACGCGGGTGACAAAGTCGACATAGGCGGGTGCGTCGTACGTCCAGTGGGCACCGCGGCGATCATGTGCGTGCTGGGGGTCATCCATAGCGTCGAGTTGAGCGCGGGTGAGATGCCAGCCGTCGAGGCCGACGCCGAGGACAGGGCGTTGAGGTGTTGAACTAGACGAAGTCCAAATGAGGATCTTCCGGAGGCAGTCGGTCGTTCGTGTGCTTCAAAGGCGGTGAGATCGGAAATTTGGCGTGTTGGTGTTTACTGGTCGAGTTTGCCGAGGGTCGGCGAGGACGGGGGTATTCGTGGGAAGGATTCTTTCAGCCATGAAAGATTGAAGTTAGTCACCGGGCGCGAATTATTTTATCATCGAGGGTGAGTAAGGTGGTCACGTACTGAAAATCACATGTTTCTGTCACTGTTAGGGGCAACAAGAGACTTCGTATTGATCAAAGAGTAGCCAGCAAGAATACTACAGTGTCTCTAAGTATTGGCTAATCGGAACCTTTAGGAATCTTTCAAACACTACATCAACATCCCAACTTCTTATATCTCTCTGTCTCCTTGCCAAAATGCAAATTTCGGCTGATGCCATCGTTAATGCCTCGATGCAGTCTTGGGCTAACTCCCAATTTTCTTCATGGCCTGCACCAGCTTGCAGCTCTTGCCGATCAATGACATTATTCAAAAAGTCGCTCTTTTTCTTAAGGCACCCAGCGGCATCTGCTTTCAACCATTCGTCGAAGGGGCGGGAGCTGTCGTCCTTTAATTTGCCATTCGCATATCGGAGAACAATCCAGATCAGAACCCAAATGAACGACTCCGCGTCATGTTCGTATGAATGTTTGATCTTGCCTTGAAGCGCCGCTTTGGAAAGGAGTTGTGTGGCCATGAACGGTACCGTGCCAGTACGTTCAGTTCCGGTGGCAGTCTCATAGATCGACGCCAAGTCGAAATCATTGAGGACACCCATGACCTTTCCCTTCCCCTTGTCTATACGATACATCAAGTTCGAATCGCTGACGTCTCGGTGATGCACTCCATTCTTCCAGAGGGCGACATGGCCTTCATGAAAGCGTAAACAAGTAGGTCCGGCTCTACATAGACACGACTCACACTTCGCTGCTTCCCACCATGCATGTAAAAATTCCTTCCCGAGGAGTTGGGTTATAAGCTTCAACCTCCGAAACACGAGGATCTGTAAAATCCGAGCTCCTTGAGTGTCCAGGACGAGATGCTCCGGAATGTTCGCAGTGGAGAGATCCGTGAATACCTTATGCCACAATAGTTCCGGGACATGTCCTTTCAAATCGTCATTGTTTTCTGCGATATCGTACACTTTCCGCAAGATGTCGGACTCGCTCGTTCGCGCGGCATCTGCCCAAAAAATCTTGGCGACCAGATCGTCGTTCTCGGAGAGGCCACTACACTTCAGAGTTAATACATTGGTAGCGCGGCCACCCAGACCGAAGTGCGTAATTCGATCTTCATCGAATAGTAGAAGGTAGGCCTCCATCTCCTCACCGTCCTCGCCAAAGAGGGTCATCCGGTGAGATTCAGGCCGGGACCCAAAATCTGGATCCACGTACGGATTCAAGCCCCAGTGTCGATTTTTGAAGCGTTGCAACGTGAGAAGGAGGGCCAGGAATCGTGGAAGATCCTGAATGAAATTAAACCCGGAACATTGAATAGCGCCCTTTCGGTCATACCGCCAAAAGTAGAGCATATCATCTATCAGAGCGTAAGTCAGAAAACATGCCGCATCAATCAGGTGACAATGCCTACCGACAATAATGAGACCGATCACATGTAGGTGGCCAGTGTGAGCGGCGAACATTTCTGCCGCATAATAACCAGCCTGGACGATGGCAGGGTCGCGTCTTTGATGCTGAGATCTTCGGCGTTTCGGTCCAGGATCAGGTGTATCGAGATGCTCAGAAGTTCTTTTACTACTCTTTAAGCCGTCGGCCGAGGCCTTCTCCTGTTGGCGAGCAGACCAACGGACTATTAAAAAGAGGTTATAAAGAGGCTGTAAAGTCAACATACTGAAGACACACTCACCGGGTTCAGGGGGAGGCTGTTGAGGATTATCGCCAGACGCCGCAGGCGCTGGGAGTTCCATCGGGGCTGCTAGTCTTAAGTATTCATTGTCTTCGTGTTGCTGCCAAGTGTAGGATTCCGGAAAATATTCCGTTTGTTTTGCTTTCTTGGATTCCATTTGTTTTGCCTTTTTGAATTTTACAAACGTGCGGATGTTGCGCCGCTCGAACGGTTTCCTTGGACGCTCACTAGCCACTTTGAACAGATCCTCCGTGTAAGTGATGTCCGCCATCGAGCCCTGGACCTCGCGGGCAGCTTTCTCGGATACAAAGATAGCATCCGGCCTGCGCTCAGAAACTTGTCCCCGGTGGCTTTGCGTCATCGAAACTGTGTTATGAACATGCCAGAGGCAGCGTCCATCAGCAGGTCGAATGTCTCCAATCTTGAGTTCTTCAAGCATCTGAAGTGCTGTATTCGCCGCCTTCACGAAGGGAGGGTAAAACTCAGCCTCGGTAGGTGCGTTCATGCTATATTGATCGATCAGACTTCACGACGACATCATATCATCATATCATACTATTCTGTGAGATAACGCTTGACTTTGGACGGCATTCCTTTTGTGTCCTTGCTTTTAGCCTGGGCTATGTCGTCGCAGATACGAAGGACCTTCTTTTGACATTCATTGAAAATGCGCGTCCTGTCGGCGTCGTCGAACGACCCTCGCGGCTTGTCGCTACAGTCCACGAGTAGATCCGCGAGCATACTGTCAAGGGAACACTTTCGAAAGTTCTCGACGTCTCGTGTAATCCATGGACGGATATTAGGTACTCTGCAAGCAGAAAAAAAGTTGAGATGAGGGAAAACAAGGAGAAGATGGTACTCACTCTACCCCAACAGTACTGATATCCTCGCTGACTGTAGCCGAACCTTTCGCCTGTGGCGTGCACTTCAAAGATCCTGGAGGGTTAAGTTGCGGTCTCTGCGGCGAGATCGTTGGGCTCGTGACTTTGATGGCCATTTTAACATCAACTTAACGCGTCAACGAAACTTGATATACCCCTCGTGTAGCAGTGGAAAGTTGGTCATTCGTGACAGGGGTCGCCGGTCGGAGTCGGAGTCTCAACCCAAAATGGGTAGTGTAGTTAGACCGTACAGATGGGCCTACACTGTGTACCACTTAGTACCCAGCGGAGTGCGAAATATACGAACTCGTCACGGCCAGTCACACTCGCAAAATCAATCGGAGTGTGATTGCATGGTGCACTGTATGTGAGCATTAAAAGAACCCCGACTCCACTTTGACAATGTCAGTTTACATTATACCGCAATCCTCTTGATTACATCGTAGTATAACTGTACCGAGAGGTGTTTTCGGATGCCTTGTGTGAGTTCGGTCAACCCCTGTGACATCATGGACGGAGACTCTATATGCGAGGGATTGGATACAACTTGTAAAACGCCTATCGAACCCTATCGAGAGCATTATCGTGTAGCGTTATCGAAACGAGAGTACTATCCTAGATGTCGATATACCACTCGGTTCGATAACACCGACCCCGACGTATCGAGTCCGAACCATTTATCCCGAGGCGATGAGAAGTCACGACGTCCGCCTCGGATCCAGTACCCTCGTCTCCATGTCGACTGTGATAGGCACCATGATCATGGCGTGCTTCGAGCTTCGGCCTTCGTACCTCTCGTGCTACTAATCATCGATCATCGAAAATTAATGGCGGTGTGGGTGTTGCCGTCTTCTCGTCCTCGTGCCGTTCTTGTCTGTTCTGTTCTCGTCTCACGACAGCTTTCTTTGTCTGTCCTTTTTTTGCAGGTCGCGATGCGTCGCCTCGGCGACGGTCTTTTAAACTTGGACATGCGTAAGACGTCGATGTCGATCGAGGATGCGGCGTTCGTGCCTGGATCGAGTCTCAGTGTCACTTCGTTTGGCATTTGATGTGGGTCTCACTATCGTGACTCGTCGCGCGAACTTGTGCGTTTGGAAAATTGGCAAGGCTGCGTAAGATGATCATGATCTGGCATCCTTTGGTGGCCGCGTCACTGCGATCCATGTTTCGTGTTCGGAGTCGAATCGTTGAGCCGTTTTGATTTGGTCGTGCCGAGGATAATGTATTCTAATATTCAGATGTTTGGGCAGAGTTAATGGGTTATCAGCACAAGGAATCAGAGTTTGGGATACGACATGTATTTCCGTCACGATACATTGGTAGCCTGGAGATGGATTGAGTGGTCGGGCCCATGACCCATCCGATTCCTCAGTTGGTATAAGCGGAATCATCCACGCTCTGGATGGTATACGTCACATCGAACAAATTCACCGCGATAAACTTTCCGTCTGCATATGCATGAGTGATCTCCGAAGCGTACCAAAACACAGACGACTCACTCTCTGCATCGTTGTTCTCCGCGCGCCACATGGCCTCGTTCATGTCCCGTGCAACGCCCGTCTTCACATGCCGCGCGACGAGCCGCGCCTTGGCACGGGCAGGATCGGTCTCGATCCACCACCGCTCGTCCATCAGCGCAGCTGCCTGACGCCACGGCTCGACGTTGAGCATCGTATACAGCCCCTCGACGACGACGATGCGATGCGATGTTCCGATCACCACATCGTCTGCCACAGGGTCCTTGAGTGCGTGGTCAAACGACGGGGCGTGCACAACGACAGATGGGTCGCGCACGCGGGTGACAAAGTTGACATAGGCGGGTGCGTCGAACGTCCAGTGGGCACCGCGGCGATCATGTGCGTGCTGGGGGTCGTCCATGGCGTCGAGTTGAGCGCGGGTGAGGTGCCAGCCATCGAGGCCGACGAGGACGGCCTGGTCTGTGTGTATGGCGTTGAGGTGTTGAACTAGACGAAGTGCAAATGAGGATTTTCCAGAGGCGGGAACACCTGCGATAGCGATGAGGAGGCGGTCGGTCTGTCGTGTGCTTTAAAGGCGGTGAGATCGGGGACTTTGGATTGTTGGCGCTTACTGGTCGAGTTTGTCGAGGATGAATTGGGCGCGGTCGGCGAGGACGACGTCCATGGGCATTCGTGGGAAGGATCCTATCTCTATCTCACACTATCATCTACACGACGGAGGATGTTTAAACGGTGCGCGAGGCTGCTGGGCCATCTCTGCCGAACATCATTCTAACTTGTTCTCTCGTCGAAACAGCGCCGACCCAACGACCATTCAAGACAAGGTACTCGTCGGGTATCAGGGCTGGTCAGTCGCACCAATCCTGCACGGATCCATATCAATCACATCGTTTCCGCAGGTTCACATGCGCTGGGGACGGCGAACCCATTCATCCAGGTCCGTTATCTTGTCTGTGTCGAGAGACACTCACCCATACGATGGCGACATATGTAGGACACCACGGCTGGTTACACTGGTTCCACAACCCGCTCCCCAGTGGCGGCCGTCCCAACACTGATCTCTGGCCCGACCTCTCCGAGTACGATCCGGCCGAGCTCTTTGTCGCTCCCGGCCTCGAAACCTCTTCAGGCGACCCTGTCCACCTCTTTTCGTCGCGCAATGCCCAGACCGTACAACGTCACTTTCGATGGATGGCCCTCCACGACGTGGACGGCGCCTTTCTGCAGCGTTTCGCGGGTCAGTGCGAGATCAAGTCGGGCAACATGGGCGTGCGGAACTTGCGGGACGAGGTCGGGGAGAGGGTGCGCGAGGCTGCCGAGGCCCAAGGACGCGTGTTTGCGATCATGTACGTTTCCTTTCTTCTTCCCGACCCCATTCCGCCGTCGCTTGTGAGGTGTTGATCCCCGTCGTGGCGCGAAATAGGTACGATGTATCGGGCGTGGCGCCGGACAAGATTCAAAACATTCTAGAACAAGATTGGGCACATCTCCTCCACGACCAGCATCTCCTCGACAGTCCCAGCTATCTACGTGAGAACGGTAGGCCCGTCATCGCACTATGGGGTGCGTCTCAGAACGACGTGTGTCATTCGAGATGTCTCACTTTCACATGTGATTTCCAGGTTTCGGTTTGGACGGACGCAAGCATACTCCCGAGCTCGTCCGCGCGATCACCGAATCTTTTCGTTCGTCTACCCCTGGTGGCGTTTACCTCGTGGCGGGCACCGCCGGCCACTGGCGCACCGCGAATTCCGATGCGGATCGGAACCCCGACTTTGTAAAGGTATGGACGGACTGTTTCGATTCCATCAGCCCGTGGACGGTCGGACGGTACAAGGACGAAGAAGAAGCGGACAGGTGGGGCGAACAGCGCGTGAAAGCAGATGTCGAGTACCTGAAGAAGATCGAAGCGGAAGGCGGAAGAAAGGTGGATTATATGCCCGTCGTCTTGCCTGGGGGGAGCGTCAGTCTAAATTCTCTCCCTTGGATGTCTTTCGTGTTGAACGACGTGGTCCTTAGGGATATAATCTTTCGGAAGGGAAATGGGGCATGAACGATATGCCAAGGAATGGTGGTCGATTTTTGTGGCGACAGATTTACAATGCGCGGCGTGCGGGCGTACGTACGATCTATGGCGCCATGTGGGACGAGTGCGTGTCTTTTTATTGATTCTGACGGCGACAATTCATATAGCTATTTCAGGTACGACGAGGGCACCGCGTTGATGCCCGTCGTATCCTACTCCTCGCAGCTGCCCGTCCATCGTACGTACCGATTCGTCGCACTCGATGTGGACGGACACGACCTCCCCCCTGACTGGTACATGCGTATCGTTGGGTACGCGGCCGAGGCATTTCATGGTAAACGCACCCTTCCAGAGGCACTGCCCGTGAAAGAGCTGCAAGACTACTGGAACACTCGGCCGCATCGGGAGCCTGTCAGCGATTCCGCCGTCGATGACGTGACGCGCACGTTCAACAAGTGGCAGATGTCTGAGGTTGCGAACGTGCCCAGCGATGCGCCCCCGCCATACAGTCTGGAATACACGTCTCCGGTGCCGCCACCACTACCACCGAAGAATGTTGGCAGACCAACTGTTCCGGTGGACTCGCGCCCTCTTATGGTGGGTGCTGCGGGGGTGGCAGCGGTGGCGGTGGGACATGAACTCAGTACGTCGAGACATGGGCGTGTTCCACCCCCTGTGGACATATCGACGCGTCCGTTGGTGGCGTCGCCGACGAGTGCGAGGCCCATGGGGCTGCCTCCGCCTGTGCCAGCGCGTCTGATTCCGGGTCCGGGGCACGTGACCCCTTCGCCGCTTGGCCACGTACCTGCCAGTGGCCGACCCAGCCCCGTCCCTCGTCGTGATGCGGCGGTTGGGTTTCCTGTTCCTAATGCCGTGGGATTTGTTGGAATGGACGAGCGAGGGCGGCTTGGGTCTAGAGGTGAACACGTGCACGAGCACGGACGCGGACACGGGTACGAGCATCGGCACAGTCATGGGCATGGACATGGGC